>LCTX01008507.1:68150-121716 GCA_002233555.1 Limonomyces culmigenus | reverse complement strand
CATCACCATCCGCGCCTGATACGAAGTCGTCGAACGATGGACCCTCCGCGAGCTTTTGACTGAAGCCAGAGTTTGAGGAAGACGCAGCCATCGGCGGCACAGCCGAAGGTGACGGCGTCGCCAGCCCACGCGCCAGGGCGCGAGAGGCCAATGAGGTCCGCGCGTAGCGTGCAATGCCTGCCATAGATCAAGTGTGTGGGAGGTGAAAGAGAGGCGGTGTTGTGCTTATAGGTCGAGCGCGATGACGGACGGAGCAGGAGAGCAAGGTCCGGCGGGGGTCCGCGCACTCCGAGCCTTCCTTCTTCGTTCCGACGACCTGCATTTGACCTGGCTTGCGTCCACGCTCCGTCTTGCTACTCGAGAGACTGTTAACGTATCTGTACTTTGGATTCTGTCTCTCTATCCGTCTATCCCGTGCATTCATCCAACTGCGTTCTCCGAAACTTCGCCACTCGTAGTCATCATGCCTATGAATGCATTGTCCCGTCGGGAAGAGGAGACACTACTGAAAGCTGCTAAAGCACGCGCACTGAAGGAGTGTGATCCGCTTGTAAAAGGTCGGTTTGAATCGATCTGACTGGACGTGGCTCGACTCATCTCCTTCCTTCAGAGTTTGCCGCATGTGCTGAAGGGCGGACCGTGACCGTTGCATGGGCGTGCAGGGACAAACTCACGAACATGCAAGGCTGCATGCTACAATAGTGAGTGACAATATCCTCCTTTGACATGTTTCTTATATATACCGTGTCATGTAGCACAGGCGCAGACGCCATGGACACGGTCCGAGTCGAGTACCTCCGACTGCGAGAGTCCAAGGACCCAGTGATCTCTACATGAACAACGCGATGCTGCATTACATATATTATGACTACAGATAATGAGGTTAACCTAGCATACTCAATCCTTCTTCCCATGCAAGCCGTGCCATTGTGTGCGGAGGGCCATCACCGACGTGATGAGACCACACAGGCCGACAAGGCCGTCATTCACACCAACGAAGCCAAGCGCAGTGGCCGGCAGCCAGATATCCACGCAGTCCATTATGAACTGGAACCGGGTAGATGCACGTTGACTGCACATGGTCAGTACGCATTCGAGATGAAGAGGGCTCCACGACCGGACACACCTATTGAGCGCCTTGACCTGTGTCTGCCTCTCTGTCTCGGCGCCGAGGTCCTTCTCGCCGAAGCCGCCAGTACGAAGTCGGCGAGCATCCTGAGCGAGGCGACCGGCCTTCAAAAGCCCGTGCGTGAGGCTGAACAGGATACCGGCGAGCCAGAGCCGGTTCGCCGCCTTGTTTATGCGTGCCGCGGTCGTGGGTTTCAGAAGTAGGAATCGTACTGCGTTGGCCCAGACGACAGCATCCAATGTGAGGTAGCCTGCATATGAAAGCTGTCGGGCCGTGCTGGCGAGGCGTTCCCCGGTCTCGGAGGTTGATTGTGCACGAAGAGCGGCTTGCAAGTGTTCCACGGGCTTGCCGAGTGTCACGACTGCAATCCGAAAGCAAAATGAGACGCGGAGATTGTGGAAATATATAGAGTACGCACGTTTGCGGGCGAGTGCAAGGTGGCTCTGGAGAGCAGCCCAACGCTGTGCGCTAAGTGTCTGACCCTGGAGAAGGAGGAGGTATGCGAGGATGCGCGCTAAGTTCTGCGCGGCCCTAATTGTCTTCTCGCGACCGACAGTTGTCGACAGCAAACGAATGTTCTGGGAGACAACAGGGTGCAAAACTACTTGAGAAGAAAGCGAGATCAAGGACATGGTGGAAACGAGAGTGAAGGAAAGGGAGACGTGGTCCCGAGTAAAGTATGGGGAAGCGTATTCACATGCTCGGCTACGACATACCCGAGCGCCGGACCTACCTCAAGATCCCTTGGCGTCTGAAGACGTCGTGGAGGTGGTCAACAGGACACGTAACTGACAATGACACTAGCTTGAACATCATACATCAACCAACTCAACACATCATGGTCCTATCTGTGATCAGTCACAGTCCCGTTTCCAAGCATGAGCATCTGAGAAGACAAACTCGTGCGGTTACTCAAATTGACCATGTGCGAAAGCTTACAAGTTTGATGCTTGGGGGCCTGTAGACGTCTTTGACAGTACCAATGGCCCCTATTTCAATGCTGTAGGCCAACCCATCACGAAATGCATGCCAGATAGATGTGAGTTGCTGCAATAAAATGGAAAACCGCCTGTCGACGTCAAGTTCACACATCAAGTTCCTATGGTCCTGAATGGGCGGCCGCTCTCATAGTCTATATTTCTCCTGCACTCTTGAACAAGCAGTAGTGCAAGTAATGCTGGCGAATCCGAGAATGAAGATCAAGGCAAATCAGATAGTGTGAGCTTGTGATGAATGTCGCCCGGCTTGAGCATAGAGAGAGCGAGGTTACTATATGAATAACAGTACAAGCAACAAGTGAGCCTCTGATATTGACTGAAAGCCTGAGGCAATGTGCAGCCCACAGACAAAATCGCGAACAGACATGGTCGAGGGAAGCAGAGAGCAAGTGCCGCGCCCGCCGCGCCGATCACAAGTCGTCGGACTGAGCCGGAGTTGCGCGTTGACCCCGGTCCTACTGCATCTCGACACCGTCCACCACCACCGACGCAGAGGATACCTACATACCTTTACTTTTACCTGCATAAGCCACTTTTGTCAGCATGTCAACCATGCGCGTTACTCGTCCCGTGCGTCCGGACCTTGGGCTACCTGTGACGTCGTTGGACCTCATGTGATAGCTTTCCGGCTGCAGCTTCACCGTGTCAGCCTTCGCCAGGCTATTCCTGTCCGGCTCTTCTCCTCTTCGCGCGCCATGGTATAACAGTTTGTCGCATGTCCTTCACAAAATAAGTTGACGCGTTCAGCAGTCCCAGAAGTACCGTACCGAGCGCGACACATTCGGCGATCTCCAGGTCCCAGCTGACCGGTACTGGGGAGCACAGACTCAGCGGTGAGCTCAATAGCACGATCTGGCACTGGTTCAGGCAGTTGAACAACATATGTAGCTCTCTTCAGAACTTCGACATTGGTGGCTCGGCAGAGCGCCTCCCTCCTCCCCTCATCAAGGCATTCGGTGTCCTCAAAAAGGCCGCGGCTGCTGTGAACCAGACGTACGGCCTCGATCCCAAAGTTGCTGAGGCGATTCAGACCGCCGCTGACGATGTCCGTTTGTTCTTCATGCGCAACCATGTCCCAGCACTCACATCTTCAACAGGTCATCTCTGGCAAGCTTATCGAGGAGTTCCCGCTTGTCGTCTTCCAGACCGGCTCCGGCACGCAGAGCAACATGAACGTCAACGAGGTTATTTCCAACCGTGCAATTGAGCTGCTCGGCGGCGAGCTCGGTTCGAAGAAGCCCGTGCACCCGAACGATCATGTGAACATGTCGCAGTCGTCGAACGACACATTCCCTACTGCCATGCACGTCGCTGCAGTCACTGAGCTCCACCGCTCGCTCCTGCCTGCGCTTGAGGAGCTCCATGCAGCACTCGACGAGAAGGCGAAGAAGTTCGACAAGATCATCAAGATTGGTCGGACACATCTTCAAGATGCTACACCGCTCACTCTTGGCCAAGAGTTCAGCGGCTACGTCCAGCAACTTGCGAACGGCATTGAGCGTGTGAAGGCCATCATTCCTCGTCTGAGCATGCTTGCCCAAGGTGGCACCGCCGTCGGCACGGTATGTCGAATCCATTGTAGAACAAGCCTACCACTGACAAATCCGCAGGGCCTGAACACCAAGCGGGGCTTTGATGTCAGGATTGCCGCCGAGATCTCGAAGCTTACGGGCCTTGAGTTCAAGACTGCACCGAACAAGTTCGAGGCGCTTGCGGCACACGACGCGCTCGTGGAGGCGCACGGTGCGCTGAACGTCCTTGCGGTCTCATTTATGAAGATCGCCAACGACATCCGGTTCCTTGGCTCCGGTCCGCGCTGCGGCCTCGGCGAGCTTTCGCTGCCAGAGAACGAGCCGGGTAGCTCGATCATGCCTGGCAAGGTCAACCCGACGCAGTGCGAGGCGCTCACCATGGTTGCGGCCCAGGTCATGGGTAACAACACCACTGTGTCTATCGCAGGCAGCAACGGCCACTTCGAGTTGAATGTGTTCAAGCCGGTCATGATCAAGAACGTGCTCCAGAGCATCCGCCTCCTCGCCGACGGTGCCCGCAGCTTCACGAAGAACTGTGTGGTTGGTATCGAGGCTAACGAGACCCGGATCAACCAACTCTTGAACGAGTCGCTTATGCTGGCCACGATCCTCAACAGCCATCTCGGCTACGACAGTGAGCGACAAAACTGTTCTTCACGAACATGTTCTTACTATTTCATTAGACGTGGCCAAGTGCGCAAAGAAGGCCCACAAGGAGGGCACGACGCTCAAGGAGGCAACTGTCGCGCTGGGTCTGCTTACGCCCGAGGAGTTTGACAGCAAAGTCCGGCCTGAGCTCATGCTCTACCCTGACGAGGAGTAGAGTACTCTTTATCTATCTGTGTGCTGTGTGGAATAGATGGTATGACTCTGGATGCTGTCTATGGATGTGAAGGTGTGGAGACGAGCTGTCAGAAGAACGGTGGCGTCAGTGAAAGGAAGCAGTGATTTGCTCCCAAATTGGGGAACTGCTGGTGGCTCTCAGGAATACGAAACATCATGTCAGCATGTTGGACAGGCCCAGCCCTCTCAGCCATCATTGTCTTCCGCGCCGACCGCTCCGCTAGACGACACCACTCACCCGCCCTCCTCTCCAAATTACCATATCCGACAAGCGACTGACCGTGCGGGGTAACTCTGTTCGAGTTCCCAGAACATACGGCGTGTTGTGCGAGCAGTGACTGGGGCACTTCATTGAACCGCGGACGCCTTCTCGCGATCATCCGACAGGCCCTTTGCCACCAATCGCCATGTCGCTGAGCCGCATCCTCAACGACCAGCCGGCGGCCCGACCTGCTACCACCGAAAACGGGTTGGACGTCCCTTCGCCGCGGCTTGCTAGCCCTGGCTCGACATCATCTGTACACGTGCCCGAGGACAGCAACGACCAGGGCGAGGTTCGTTGGCAGCATTACGATCCACACAACGCGCTCCAACCCCTCCCGTCGGCCACACTCGAGCCTGGCGTGGCGGAGCCAGACGTGAGTGCAGACGCGACAACCGAGCCAGCCTCTACCGCGACGGTGCCTCTTACGACAACGACGGCTTCCACTACCACGCGTAGCAAGAACGGACACGCCTCAGCAGCCGAGAACGGCACGAGTGCGAGGCGGAAACGCAAGACTGCAGAGCCTAACGGCAAGGAGGAGCCGGCTGAACGTCGCGTGCGTGCTTTATCCTCTATTGGTGTACTACATGCTCATATCACTATCAGTACGGTTTACGCCGACGCCCACCCAAGAACAAGCAATATCAGCCTGACTCTCCTACTCCGAATGGCACGCCTGAGCCTGCACACTCCACCGAGCTCCAGCCCACTGAGGACGAGCTCCGTCTCGCGTCGAGTGACCTCGAGGATACGGAGGAGATATGGAAGCCTGAGCTCGAAGCGTACATCCTCGATTCGCACCGCCGCCAGAAGTACGTTGCCAACTGGTTTGTTGCAAGCTGTCACGTTAGTACATTTCCAGCTCTACCAACATTCTACCAAGCTAACACTTACCTGAAGGACCACGGTGCTACCGTTGCACAGACCTTGGCCAAACTCTACGAGACCCGTGTAGAGGCCATTCCTCTCCCCCCACCACCACCGCCTCCACCTCCACCTGTCCAGTACATCCGGCACCCAAGCCATAGTGACGAAAGGACATTACCTCGCCAGCCAGAGTACATCGATGTCGACGCTGAGGATGATGTCCCCGCACCGCCACCCGTGAATGGATGGGACCGCTCACCGACTCACGTACGGGCACGCGACGGCGTTCGCCGGACCATGTCAGGTCTGTCGGAGCAGGGCAGTGAGCAGGACCTCGCTAGCCTTCAAGGCCCATCAGCGCCCAAGCGCAGGCGGGTAGACGGTGACATACCTCAAGAGGTTCTGATCCCTTCTGCCGACCTCAAGGGCAAAGGGCGTGCACCACCACCCCTCGACGACGCGGAGAGCGTATCCAGCATGCGCAGTCGGAAGAGGGGGAAACGACGTGGAGACGATGGCTCCGCTTTCGGCGACGAGTCACCCTCTCGAGGGGCTTCCCCGGCGCCGAGTGTCGCGTCAGCAGTGTACGAGATTGGGGACACGATTCCGCCGTTGAAGAAGTCGCGGAAGGTGGACGACCTCACCATGGCGAAGCGCTTGCAAAATCTAGAAGAGGCGCAGCGTAGAGTGTGGACTATGATTGCTCGCAAGGATGTGGTGAAGGTAGGTGATGACTGTCAAATACCTGCATGACCGTACTGATCTTATTTACAGGTGTACAGATATACGGTAGCTGGCTACCAGGCGAGAGTGGACCAGAAGAGCAAGATCGCACTCAACGCTGCTAACACGGCGCGCAAACCATACGTCCGCTCGGCGAAGGCACTCAAGGACACGCAGACGAAGGGCAAGCGACTCATGCGTGAGATGCTGCAGACCTGGAAGAAGAACGAACGCGAGGAGCGTGATGTGCGCAAGCGCGAGCACAAGGACGCGGTCGACCGCGCACGTGCCGAGGAGGAGAAACGCGAGGCCGCTCGTCAGGCTCGCAAACTCGAGTTCCTGATCAGCCAGACCGAGCTCTACAGCCATTTCGTAGGCAACAAGCTGAAGACAGCGGAAATCGAGGGCGAGGCCCCAGTCGAAGCACCGGCAGGCGCCGAGTTCGAGGACCCAGTTGCGGTGCAGGCTCTTGAGGAGATCAACTATGATGACGAGGACCGAACCAACCTCTACAAGCACGCTAGTCGGAACGCACAAGAGGCCATCGCTGCAGCGAGAAACAAGGCAGCGGCCTTTGACAAGAACTCTGCTCTTGAACGGAAGACCAATGAGGCGATCAAGCTTGCAAAGGCGCAGGCCCACGTTCGCGACGACGGGACACCCGAGGCCGACGGTGGTGAAGGTGGGAGCGGCCTCGTTGATCGTGAGTGACTAAGTCGTTCTTATGGCAGTATCGGCTGAAGACGAAACGCAGTCGATATGGACGAGCTCAACTTCCAAAATCCAACGTCTCTGCAGGGCGAACTCACTGTGCAGCAACCGAACATGCTCAACGCTCAGCTCAAGGAGTACCAGCTCAAGGGTCTCAACTGGCTGGCCACGCTCTACGAGCAGGGCATAAACGGTATCCTCGCCGACGAGATGGGCCTTGGAAAGACGGTGCAATCCATCTCCCTCATCGCTCATCTCGCAGAGAAGCACGACATCTGGGGCCCTATCTTGGTTGTCTCGCCGACATCGACACTGCACAACTGGCAGCAGGAACTTGCGAGGTTCGTGCCCAAGCTGAAGGCGCTCCCGTACTGGGGTCCGATCAAAGACCGCGCGACGTTACGGAAGATTTGGTGCCGGAAGGACATCACGTTCGACGCGAACGCCCCATTTCATATCCTCATCACGAGCTATAATTTGGTCACACAGGATCAGCAGTACTTCCAGAAGCTACGGTGGCAGTATATGATCTTGGACGAGGCGCAGAACATCAAGAACGCGTCCAGTCTTCGGTGGAAGACGCTGCTTGGCTTAAACTGCCGCAATCGGCTACTGCTAACCGGAACTCCCATCCAGAATTCGATGCAAGGTACTATTTCTCATGCATTGATAAGAAGAGTATCTGTCTGATGGCTTGTATAGAACTCTGGGCACTGCTCCACTTCATCATGCCGAGCCTGTTCGACTCTCATGACGAGTTCAACGAGTGGTTCTCGAAAGACGTGGAGGGTGCCGCTGAGAAGGGTAACAGCCGCCTCAGCGAACACCAGCTGCGCCGTCTGCACATGATCCTGAAACCATTCATGCTCCGACGGGTGAAGCGTCATGTACAAAATGAGCTCGGCGAGAAGATTGAGGAGGACCTTTTCGTCGACCTCACCCATCGTCAGAGGAACATGTACCGATCATTGCTCTCCGATCAATCCGTTCGGGAGCTTCTTCGACGAGCCAAGACATCTCACGACGGTCCGGACATCGAGACATCTCGTTACCTCATGAACGTGGCTATGCAGTTCCGCAAGGTCAGTCCGCAAGTGATTGTCCTTCGAAGCATTACGCTTACTTCAACACCGTTAGGTCTGCAACCATCCAGAACTGTTCGAGCGTGCAGATGTGGCTGCCCCGTACTCCTTCGTCTCCTACGGCCGCTCTGGGTCTATTAGACGTGATACCGATCTCATCAACGTGCCTTACTCCACCAAGAACCCCATCAACTACCCCGTACCTGAGTTGTTTTACCTCAATGGTGGTCTGTTGGTTGTGCCCCGGGAAGAGGCCCTGATGAAGACTGGTCCGGGTGTTCTTTCTCGGATGATGAACATCTGGTCCACAGATAACATCCAGCGATCGCTCTACCAGTATGGTACGTGAACCAGCGCTGTAACTGGTCTCCGAAGTCTCATGTTGGCCTTCAGACTCTGCCTGGTCTTTCTTGAAGCTCTTGGACTGCACACCAACACAAGCTCATGCTCTGCATGCCGCGCCTATCTTGCGCCGATCGCTCATGATACTTGACAAGGAGTCGAGATTGGTTGATGAACATTGCCCCCTTGCGTAAGCGTCCTTGTTGTTCCCTAACTCGAGTGTCTGACTGTTGGTACAGTGAGTCTTATTCGGATGGGTGGTCGATATCTTCCTTGTCAAGCAGTCACTCGCCCCAGTGGTCCAGCATCAAGCTCCTCGTGAAGATGCGTTCGAGCTGTCTCGACGTATTTGACTCCTCTTGTTTGTCACGCACTGGCGGCAGGGTACCCACATCTGTCGTGGTTGCTCCTCCGGTTACAATGTACTGCCGTAACCGCTCGTTTCTCGAGCATCAGGAGGGAATAATGGACGCGCCAATGGAGTCACTCGCACTGTATGGTCTTCCCACTGGCCGGATCGACAACGAAGCGGATTACTCCAGATATCAGAAGTCATGGCCTCACGTCCAGCCGAAGGGTCTGTTCGGCATGTCGCTTCCCAGTCAACTCCCTCCCTCGACGATGGAGATACCCGAGGCGAAGAGCTTGATCTACAACTCTGGCAAGCTTGCGCGCCTAGATACCCTCCTCCAAGAACTCAAGCGGGGAGATCACCGAGTGCTCATTTACTCGCAAATGACCCGCATGCTTGACTTGATGGAAGAGTACCTGGTCTATCGCCAGTACAAATACTTGCGACTTGATGGTTCAACTAAGATGGAGGACCGTCGCGACATGGTCATTGAGTGGCAGACTAGGTCAGTGTTTCGTCTCGAACTTTGGTAGCTTCTGGCTGAATTTATGTTCAGGCCGGACATATTTGTGTTCCTCCTCAGTACTCGCGCTGGAGGCTTAGGCATCAACCTCACAGCAGCCGACACCGTAGTCTTCTACGACCAAGACTGGAATCCATCAAACGACGCTCAAGCTATGGATCGTGCTCATCGTCTTGGTCAGACACGCCAAGTGACGGTATACCGTCTGATCACTCGTCGGACTATCGACGAACGTATCCTTGCCAAGACGAGGGAGAAGAAGGATGTACGTCCACTCAGTGTGATTAATTCGAAGGGGATGGCTGATACATGTCCTACAGATCCAAGACATTGTCGTAGGCAACAAGACATTGGCAGAGATCAACAGCAAGCCTCCAGCTGCTGCCGATATTGTCCAGATGCTGCTCGCTGAGGAGGAGATGGAAGGAGGCGGTGACAGCTACGTGCCTTCGGGCAGTGGCTTCGGCATGTCTTCCGCCGGCTTTATGGGCGGTACCTCAGCCCTCTTCGCCGCTGACGAGGGCGACGACTTCTTCGGTCAATCTGTTACTGCGCAAGCCCAGATGGACGACTCGGTGGTGGAAGACGTCACTGCCGTTGCGCCAGCCCGTGGTCGTGGCCGAGGCCGGGGTCGGGGTCGTGGGACGGGACGGGGTCGCGGCCGTGGGGTCAAGGCGGACGGTCAGCCGTCTACGCGGGCACGAGGATCTAGAAAGCGGAAGTCTGCTGAGGATTGATTTTTGTATTGCTACATGCTTTCCATCTCTGCTGTTTTATGTACATCGTCGCATTTCTCTGCCGCTCCTGATGGCTATGATTGCAGTTCAAGCTGGAAGCTCAGAGGACCGAGGTAATGACGGGCGCTTACAACGTACTTTTCCTTTCCACCGTCTACTGGCATTCGTCTCTGAGCTGTGGCCTGAATTGCAAAGTTATCGACCACGAGGCTAAACATGGCTATAAAAAAGAGGGCCTCGGAAGATGCATCTGCGGGTCCTAAGGCCAAGAAGGCCAAAACAACTGGGGAACGCAAAGCCTCCAAGCCGATCGCAGAGAAACCTCGGGCTGCACCAGCTGCGCCAGAGTCCACCTTGATTCGGGAAGACGTTGACTTTCCACGTGGAGGCGGGACATCCTTCACGCCTTTCGAGGTCAAAGCCATTCAGCAGGAGGGTCTGGAGGAGGCGAACCAAGAGCTCTTCCAGGTACGCGTTTGAATTTCATTCAGTGACCGGTAATTGATATGTGATACGTTCAGGAGAAGTCCACTAAGAAGAGGAAGAAGTCCACGGGAAAGGAGGCTCGCAAGTCGAAGGGTGTGGAGGGAACCACTCGAGTAGAGCACCTCAATTACAAGGTCAGATGGACAGCTCGCTTAGTAATGAAGTCTTACTAACCATGCTACAGCGCTTAACTCCAGGTATGAGAGTGCTTGGTCAGGTGGTGTCAGTTCAACCTCTTGCGCTGGTCGTTTCCTTGCCCAATCAACTCGTCGGACATGTTCCCATCACGAATGTCACTACTCAACTCACGTCCAGACTCGAGTCTTTGGACGACGAGATGGATGGGGGCAGTGACGTAGATATGGAGGAGGACAGCGAGGAAGCAACCAAACCGCAACTACCGGACCTCCTAGATATGTTCAAGCCTGGCCAGTACGTGCGCACTATGGTGGTGGCTGTACATACCCAAGGTGCCACGGTCTTCTCTGGCTCGAGGCCCAAGGACGACACCGAAAAGGCGAGCCGAAGAGTTGAACTCAGTTTGATCCCGAGCAGGGTCAATGCAACGATTGCGAAGACGGATCTCAAGTCGGGTTATGTGAGAGATGCCATTCAAATTCGAATAACCCCTGCTGACCTCGTCTTTCAGCCTCTATCTGTTGCAGTGCAGAGTGTAGAAGACCATGGTTACATCCTCGATCTTGGCATCCCTGATGTGTCTGGGTTCTTGCCGCTAGAGGATGCGCGTCTGCATGCGCCAAACGATCAGATTCTGTCTGGCGCGCTAATCGACGTTAGCATCGTGAAAGGTTCGAAGAACGGTCGAACATTCACATGTTCCCTCAGCCCAACTGTGCTTTCCGGGGAGTGTGTACGCCGTCACTGCAGCTCTCTTGTTGTCATAGGCCCTAATGAAAGTTATTTAGCTTTCCGAAGTCTCGAATGTGGCTTCCCTCGTCCCCGGCATACTCGTACAATCCCTTGTCACCGCAGTGCTTCCGAACGGCCTCAACCTGCAGGTCCTGGGACTTCTCGACGGTACGGTGGATGAGTATCACATGCCTCCTAGCGACCGGACGTTGCAAATCGGCCAGAAAGTCAAAGCACGGATTCTCTATCACCTCGACTCAGCAACACCACCCAAGCTTGGTCTATCCCTGGCACGTCATGTCGTAGACATGAGTGTTCGTCGCTATGGGACGTCTGACACAAGTCCCACGACTCTGGCAGAGGCTTTTCCTATCGGGACTATATTGGAGAATGTGGAGGTTCGCAGAGTGGAGCCTGAACGAGGGCTTGTGGTTGATGTAGCCCCTGGTTTGGAAGCTTTTGTTCACGTATGTGGACAGTTGACTGCTCCTTGTCGTACTGCTGACCTCGCATCTAGATCTCTCATGTCTCCGACGACCACGTTCCGACGCTGCCGCCTTCTACAGGCCCCTGGAAGGTCGGAACTATACATCGCGCCCGAGTCACTGGACACGTCTACTTTGACGGCATCCTACAACTTTCTCTGCGTCCTTCGATCCTCAACCAGAAGTTCCTGCAGGTCAGCGATGTCTTGGCTGGCGAGGTGGTCAAAGCTACTATCAAGAAGCTCACGGACACGGCGATGTTTGTAACCATGTCCGGATCCGTCGACGGCGTGATCTGGCCCAACCACTACGCGGATATCAGCCTCAAACATCCTGCAAAACGCTTCAAGATCGGCGCCGCCATCAAGTGCAGGGTACTGGTTGTCGACCCCGAACGGAACCGCATCGCTTTGACTGCCAAGAAGACTTTGGTGGACTCGACGCTACCCGTCGTGTCCAGCTGGGAAGATGCTCAGGTGGGCATTGTATCGCATGCTGTTGTTTTCAAGGTCTCGCCAAAAAGCCTGCAAGTGGAATTTTATAACAACCTGAAGGCCATTGTTCCTATCAAGGAAGTCAGGTACGATCGCCTTTCCATCATGCAGAAGGCACCTGTTAAGGCTTTACAGTGAGACCGCACTCAGCTCTTTGTCTGACGCGTTCCCTATTGGCAAGCCGGTCAAGGTCAGGATCACTGCTGTCGATCCCGTAGAGCGAAGACTGGTGGCTAGCGTGCGACAAGCTGCACCAAATTTCGAGGCGGCAATCACCGACGTCAGCGGTGTTGAAGTCGGTCATACTGTGGAAGGGGTGATCTCTGACGTGCACAAAGACAACATCGTCTTGACCCTCCAGCCGACTCAGATCCGCGCACTCCTCTCTCTCAATAACCTGGCTAACCGACAAGGCTCGTCCGTGGCCCAGCTCCGTACTTCTTTGAAGAAAGGGCAATCGCTGCATGACCTCCTGGTCGTTTCTCGGAATATTGAGAAGGGCTTGGTGATTGTTGCAAGCAGACCGAAGAACAGCGAGCAGACTCATCACAAGGGCTCGCTGACCTGGGATGACATTGAAGTTGGGCAATTCGTCTCCGGGCGTGTGGTGGGCCATTCTCGCCGGGGTGCGACAGTTAAACTTGGCCCGTCGGTGACTGCTGCTTTGCATCCGATGGACTGCTTAGACGACTATGACCAGGGCAACGCCTTCCCGAACACAAACGTCATTGTCAAGGCCATCGTCATCAGTTTCGACAAGGCCAAGAAGGAAGTCCATTTGTCTACTCGCCCGTCTCGCATGTCTGCCGGTGAAGCCCAAACTGTGGCGGATCGTGAAATCTCTCACATATCCGACGTCAAGCCTGGAGAAACTGTCCGTGGCTTCGTCAAGAGCATCGCGGAACACGGTCTGTTTGTGTACGTGGGTCGAAACGTTGACGCTCGTGTGCAAATCAAGGAGCTGTTTGATGACGTAGGCTCTTTACTTCATGTGTCTGGAAATATGCTTACCTGGCCATTTACAGTACGTCAAGGAATGGAAACCTCGCTTCCAGCTCAATCAGCTCGTCAAGGGTCGCATCATCGAGTAATGAATCTTTTCGATTGCTGCACAACTCGCTAACATGGTCGTAGTATTAATGCGGAGAAGAATCAGCTCGAGATGACTTTTCGTTCAGGGGACCGTGCTCCATCATCTTCAAAACTGCAGCTGTCAGACCTGTCTGAAGGCCAGAAGGTGTCAGGTCGGGTCAAGAAAGTCGAAGACTTCGGCATCTTCATCCAGATTGACGGCAGTAAAGTCACTGGCCTGTGTCATAAATCTGAGGTTGGTTCTGCAACATGAACAAGAATGTACTCGTGTGTTTACCCTCATTACAGCTTGCCGACAACCCTCAGGCCGATGTTGCACTGGCGCTACGAAGCTTCCAGGAGGGAGACGCCGTCAAGACGGTTATCCTGGCCATCGATCACGAGAAGCGCCGTGTCTCGCTCGGACTAAAACCCTCGTACTTTGATGAGCAAGACTTTGCTGAGGCAGGTAACAAGACAGACTCGGACGACGAAGCGCTGGGTGCGGTCGCGGACGCTTCTTCGGCTGTTCGATCCGAAGAGGAGGGAAATGAAGCGGACGACGTTCCTGGTTCGACCCTCGAGGAAGAGGACGATGACGACGAAGATGATGTCATCGTGGCTGACTTCGGCTCGGCAACTCCTTTGCGGGCGGCTCGCCCATCGACAAAACCTGACGCTGCACCTGCTCTAGCTTTGTCAGCCGGCTTTCAGTGGTCTGCTGCCGATGTCGCTCAGGCACAGAATGATTCCGATCAGAGCTCCGACGACGAGGATGAGGATGGCACTGTGCATCGCAAGAAGCGTCGCCGAAAGGATATCGAGCAGGATCTCACTGCCGACATTCACACAAAGACACCCCAGTCGATTGCCGATTTCGAGCGTCTCCTGCTTGGCTCGCCCAACTCCTCGTACTTGTGGATCCAGTACATGTCTTTTCAGCTTCAGTTGGCCGAAATCGACAAAGCTCGGGAGGTAGCACGACGTGCTCTAAGGACGATCGGTTTTAGGGAGGAGCAAGAGAAGCTAAACGTTTGGGTTGCCATGCTGAACCTGGAAAACGCATATGGCACCGATGACCTGCTGGAGTCCGTGTTCAAGGAGGCAGCACGAGCCAATGACTCGAAGACCATTCACTTGCGACTGGCCGTTATCATGGATCAGAGCCAGAAAGTTGAGGCACGTACATGATCATATCGCCACTGCCGCGCACTAAACCCTGTACAGAACGCCGAAGAACAGTACAAGCGAACGTCCAAGAAGTTCGGTCAAAGTTCCAAGGTTTGGACCCTCTTTGCGGAGTTTTACATGCAGCATGGCAAGCTTGAAGAGGCCCGCAAGCTCCTGCCACGCAGTCTGCAGTCTCTCGAGAAACGCAAGCGTACGTATATGTGCCTTTCAGATGAGCAAGCTACTCACGTCGCGATAGATCTGAAGACGATCTCTCGTTTCGCTCAGTTGGAATACAAGCTTGGAGAGCCTGAACGAGGAAGGACAATCTTCGAGGGCATTATCGACTCCCACCCCAAGCGACTCGATCTGTGGTCCGTGTACATCGACATGGAGGCAACGCAGCAGCATATCGTAGGCGTGAGGTGCGAGCGAGGTCCAGCTCCGACGCTTTCATGGATTCTCACTCGAAAAATTAGACAACTGTTCGATCGCGTCCTGGCACTGAAGATGACTAGCCACAAGGCCAAGTAAGTAGTGGCCATGTCATGACTTCGGACCCGGCTAACCATAATATTCATCAGGGCTCTTTTCAAGAAGTGGCTTGGGCTGGAGCAACGTCTCGGAGATGAGGATGGGGAGGAGAAGGTCAAGGAGAAGGCAATCGCATGGACACAACAGGCAACATCGTAATTTTAGTTCAACGTCATAGCAATATCATTTGGTTCGTCAACATAGATAACAAGCTCGGAGGACGAAGATCCAGACAGCATGACAGGTGCGAATTATACAATATGAAGGTATAGGCCGAGAAACAGAGAGAGAAAGTGGCGAATAGGTATATATCCGAGAAACGGCCCAACTGCGAGATGACAAACAAAGAGCAAGATTTCAAAGATGGAAAGGAGGAGAAAGCACTGACGGTCTTAGGACCCGTACTGGCTGTTCGGCCTACGTGAACCAGCGACCTGACGCTGCCATCCGTCAAGCTCGTTCGAGAAGTCCTCGTATCCCATGCCGTCCTCGGAGCTGGCAGTACTGATACGGCGCTGTGAGACACCGGAGATGGGACGGTTGCGGCCGTAGTCGGGCTCGGCCTCGAGCAATAGTCCGATCTTGTGAGTGAGCTCCTCGTTTTCCTGCCTCAGCACCCCGTTCTCGCTGTTAAGTTGCTCGAGGATGGATTCGTCGTGGCCTCCACGCGCGACGACAAGCGATTGCTGCAAACGCTCGATCTCCTGCTCAAGGTCCTCAACGCGAGTAAGACGGTCGTCCGACTCGCGTTGAGTGGCCTCGAGGTGGGTCCGGATTTCTTCAACCTCCTTGCCCAGCGAATCCAGACGAGCACGCAGGTCCCTGTTGTCAGCAGCCACCCGTTGAGCGTGACGCTGAGCCTCAATCAACTGGGTGCGAATGAAGGCTTCAGCGCCATCGTCGGACGACGGAGTGTCACGCCCGTTCTGGCGCGAACGTCTGCCGTTGGGGCTGGTGACGCTTCGCGCGGCGTCGAGCTCGGTCTGGAGGGTGGCATTCTGGGCCTTCTGCTTCGTGAGCTCGTCCTTGATGCGACGCATCATCTTTTCGGTTCCCCTTAAGTCACGGTCAGAATTACAGATCAGTAGCTCACTAGAGCTATCCACGTACTTGACATAATGCACTGCAAGCTGATAGTCCTCCTCAAGCTGATTGAGGCGTGCCTTGTAGCTATGCTCAGTCTCTTCGAGCTTGCGCTCTGCTTCGTCCGCGCGGAGCTCAGCAGCTTCATTGGCCTCCCCGGTACCCGGAGCGGAGCGAGCCTTGTCGAGCTCCTCATACAACTCCTCGATCTTCGCTTCCGCATCCTGTTTCTGCTGCATCACTGTATCCAGTTCACGCTCGGCGTCGTCGTGGGAGCGGGCGAGATCATCCAACTCATTCTGCAGTTCGCGAACGCGGGCTGAAGAGCCTTGGCCAGGAGATGACGTCAACTCGGAATCGTCGACCACGATCCCGTTCTCGGCGAGGTAGTTGCGGAGCATGCCAAGGCGAACCGAGGTCTCGGAGTGGTCCCGACCGGTCGCACGTACTTGCGACTCCTTGGCTGCCAAGTCCCTGCGTAGGGTGCCGGTCTCAGCAAGAGCGGTGGCGAGTTGAGCCCGCACGCCTGAGAGCTGGGTGCCGCTGGAGAGCACCTCGCCCTGTAGATCCCTCGCATGTCGACGCTCCGAGGCAAGCTCCTTCTGACATTCTTCGAGGCGAACGCTCGCATCCTTGAGCATGTTCCGAAGAGATTCGGTCTCGGTCTCCATCGCCTGCAGACGTTCCTCGTGGGTGTGGGTGAAGCGGTCCTCGTTTGCCTTGATGTCGCGATGAGTATCCAACAGCTCGCCCAAGCCGGTGGTAGTGAGCGCTCGGAGAGCGTCGGCCTCTTCGCGAGACTTGGCCCACGAGTTCTCCATCTCGTGAAGCCGCTGGCGCGTAGTCTCCACCTCTGTAGTTCGTGTCTCCAATTCACCACGCAGTTCAGCCACGTCACTCTCGAGCTGTTTGACCTGCTCCATCGAGCGCTCGTATGCAGCGTCAACCTCCTCGGTGCGATGTGAAGCAGCGTCCATCGCACTGCGAGCCTGCTCGAGTGCGCGGATGTGGCCATCTCGGGATCGAGTGAGATCCTCGATCTGAGCCCGGTGTGAGGCGGACTCGGCTTCCTTTTGCTCCATAAGCGAGGTGTGGTTGAGATGGCGGGCCTCATGCTGATGCAACGAAGCCTCAACAACAGCATGACGGTCTCGGAGCTCCAGATAGTCCCGGGACGAGCGTTCGTAAGAAGAGTGCAAAGTCTCGCTCCGTCGTACGGCTTCAGACGCCTGTGTCTCGGCTTGACTCAACAATGTCGCCTGTGTCGCCACCTTCTCGTGGAGCTCGGCGAGCGTCTTGTCCTGCTCTGCGCGTTGGACCGAAATAGCTGCAAGCTGTTCTTCGAGTGCAGCGATGCGCTTGCGCTCTGCACTGGAGAGATCTGCATCCGAAGAGGATTCCAAAGCTGAAAGCTTGGCGCGGTAGTATGCCGCCTCCTGAACAGCGCTCTCGCGCATGCGTTCGGCTTCAGTGATGCGCTCGGATGCTTGACGCGCTTGCTCAAGGACTGCTGTCTGGAGGAGACAAATCAGCGGTAGTTGGGTAGAGTCATGAACATGCACGCACTTGAACCTGAGCACGCATCTGCTTGTACGTCAGAACCGCGTCGGGAACTCGCTGACCAGCGGGCGTCGTCCTGCCATTCGGCAGGGCATCATGTGCCTTCTCTTCGTCGTTGTAGATGAAGCCGGCTTGTTGTGCTTTGGCCAAGGCGGCCTTCATCCACACCTCACGCTTGCGCATGACCTCGAACTCGGCATCCCGTGCCATTGGCCCTGGTGCCGGAGAGGAGCGCGTCCCATTGGGTACAGTGGCGGGCGAGGCACTGCGCCCGCCGAGCACACTAGCGAGGCTCAAGGGCGGGCCACCACCCAGCTCGAGACCCGCATCACCCGGGGCTGGTGAGATGGCCCTGACCGACATCGAGGGACTCTTCGCGCGAGCAATACTTTGGTCAGGTGACAAAGCGCGGTCGCGCATCGCAGCATCGGCGCGGTCGCGAGCGGCGGAGTCGGTCCTGTCTCGAGCAGCAGATGCCGCACGGGGAGGCTGAACGTCCGAGGACTCCGTGGTTGTGCCGTCGTTGTCTTCGTAGCTCAAACCTTCTTCCTGCGATCGCGCGGGTCGAACGGCGGGTTTGCCCTTCGCGTTTGGGAATGGCTGCTGCACAACACCATTTGTGGGTTTGATGACTCGGGAAGGGCCGTTGGTAAGGGGTGGGGACACGACACGACGAGTCTCCTCAGATATCTCGCCCAAATCAGGTGTGCCCCGCCCCGTGAGAATGCCACTGCTCTGTGGAGTCAGGACGCCTGGTGCTCCCGCCCCGACATTTCGAAGAGAGGGCTGCCGCAGGACTTGACTACTCGCTGCCTTGGGAACAGCTCCACCGTTCGCTGCCTTGGTGGCCTCCGGGTATCCAATGTGACCTGAATAAGTGCCTTAGTCAGAGTGTGACAAACGCAGGCCACGCGACTCACGTGTGTCAAGAACCTGAATCAACGAAGTATCTTCGTCCTTGTCCTCCTTCTGGTACGACTCGCCGCCGAGAACAAACACCCGTGTTCCAAGAGACGCCATAGCGTGACCCGACCGAGGTGTAGGTGCGACGCCCATTCCAGTGAACTTGAACCAGCGTTGAGCTTCCGCAAGCCGGTCAGTCAAATCTTACAGCACAGCGACGGAGAACTCACTCGAAAACTTGAACGCGGCGAGGTCGCCCAGGTCCTTGCCGTCGACGCCTCGGCCACCAAAGACATACATGACATCGTCTACAAGAGCAGCTGCGTGGCCTTCACGAGGGGCAGGAATGTAGCCGATGCACTCCAATTCCGTCCATCGCCTGGTTGTAGTATCGAACATCCAAGTGTCGTTGTAGTGGTAGCTACCGTCGGTGCCTCCGAACCTGATGAAAGGGTTAAGACATACATGACCAGCATCAGCGCCTGAGCACTCACATCAATATTTTGTCGCCGTATGTGACCATCACATGGCCTGTGCGGGGAGCAGGTTTCTCGGCACCTGCATCCACAGGCTCCCATGCTGCCTTGGTGCGTACTGGTAGACATCGACGTGAGCCAGTGACAGGAAACGGTTCACATGATGAAGACACACGGGAGTTCAGGTCAAATGACCAAAGGTCGTTGAGGAAATCGTTTTGAACGTGACCGGCAAAGACGAAGAACTTGGACCCAACCATGGTGACTGCATGTCCGTAGCGTCCGGAGGGGCCAGCTCCGTAGACCGTAACGCGGGTCCACTCCTTGGAGACTATTCTCACAGGTAAGATTTCGACCTATGAGTATCCGAGTACCAACTCACCGAGGTTGAGGAGGTATAGCCCGTCGTCGTGCACGTAGTCCGCAGGTGGGGCAACTGCGCCTCCCTTGGTGTCTCCTCCCCATACAATCAGGACACTGCTGACAATGGCGGCTGCGTGTCCAACCCGGGGCGATGGTGTTTCGCCTCCCGTTTGCACGAATTTCGCAGTGAGGTCCCTCGAGTTGAACTGGTACAGATCGTTCAAGATCTTCTCCTTCCCAAGACCGCCAAAGATGTAGATGTCTCCGTTTGCAGTAGCAATGGTGGGCATGGCATGGCCGTAGCGAGGGAATGGTGACGCGGACGGTGATGAAGGAGGGGCAACGCCGGGTTTGGGCAAGATCTCGGGCGGGCTGAAGGTAATACGACGAGTGGTCCAAGGGAATGATTGCTTCCGTTGCTGCTGCTGTCCAGGTTGCCCGGGCTGCTGCTGAGCAGGCGGTGGTTGCGAAGCGTTCGCAGGCGCCGCAGCCACCTGAGGCGGAACCCCATTGCCAGCGGGGGCAAGACTGGGACTACCGCCCCGCGCACCATCGGCGCGGGACTGGTTAACAGAAAAGCCACTCGCGCTCGCCCTGTGAGCCGTATAAGCACACCATTGATGGGCGAGCGGACTGCTCCGACTCACGCGTTCCCATTCATGGGTGGCTGAGCTGGTGGAGGCGGTTGGGCTTGGCCATTGTTCAACTGAGCGAGTGCAGCGCTCGGGGATTGAGCGACAGTGACATTCTGAGGCGGCTGCTGCAGCTGGCTAGTGCTCGGCTGCTTCTTCCTGAAGAAGGACATCCTCCGTTGGCCGAAGAAGGACGAAATGGTTGGCGGCTTTTGACAAAATCGAGTTGGTCGATGGGTATTATGAGGAGCACCCGCGCATAGACAGCAGGCCCGCCTGGTCGGACGTGATATGTCTTGGGTACGCTGTGGAAGACGGCAAGGCGTGGAGAGTGTTTAGCGCTCGCCGTTGCTCGGCAAGTGTTGATGTTCCTTCCTTCGTCTTAGACCACGATGTTACTCGCAAGGCACAAACCGCCTCCGAAATGCTATATTGCACTCGTCTGATACTCTCGTATAATACTGGCGGCACATCGTGGTCCACACCCACACCAAAAGTATCAAACCTCTTGACAAGACTGTCGCGAGGGGCTTTTTGTTCGTATCAATCTTCGGGACACCCTGTGCCTCGGAGGAAGCTACCAAGTGATGATGCTGCCGGTATCGTCCGTGTTGTGGTCCCTTTTCCGGTGGACCATGAGCCGATCTTGGCTGGGATACAGTCGGTTGCAATCTACGCCGAGCGTCAGTTCGTCCGGTCGTCCCTGGTGATGAAACGAGAAGTAAAACGTGACCAGCAAATCCACAGATGAAGATGGGCGTCCTGTGCTCGGCCCGTTAGCCCAGCCACCACGATCCCCGAATGGTGCTACACGCACTCCGCCGGTGTCGTCGCCTTGCCCACGCACGACGCCAACTGTTGTTCGGTCGTTGTGACTAGCGCCTCCGTCAGCGCACGATCCGTGTGGTTCACATCCGTTAGCGGAATTGGCCCACTGTCTTGCAAAGCTATTACGCCAGTTATGACGCGTGGGAGACTGGGCCCAGTCATTTTGGCCGAGTAAGCTGAAGGTAAGCTGTCGGAACTCGGGTCCCAGGTGCTATGCTTATCGTCATTGTTTAGTCACAGTTCTACTCGTGCGCATGTCATATCATGGGATGCGGTGCAATGATGAAAGCAAGCAACCTTCTTGACATGCCCATCCGTGACTCAGCTGCACGTGCTCAACGCATGTGTAAGCTGCCTCGGCTCGGGGCATGGGTGACGGAGTGTAATTTGCAAACTGAGCACATAAAGATAGGCCCTGTGTAGCTGAATCCATCGTCGGGTCAATGAATAATGACTTGGCTGCAATGCTGCACAAGCTAGAAGTATGTTAGAGTTCCCCAGCCTCCCATGGCATTCCCTCTCCCTCCCAATCATCATCCTCCGTCAGCGCTCCCGCCGTACTGTTCGGATCGTCGGCGCCTACAGCATCTCCCTCGCTGTACTCGCCGGCATCCCAAATCTCTCCCCCGCGGGCCGAATCGTAGTGTCCGAAACGATTACCACTAATGACAGCTTGCACGAGGGCCCGCTGGCGCCTCTTCGATCTGTCATCGGGACGCAGGTGGGCGTTGCCGTCATCAAGGTCCACTGCGTTGTCCGAGAGGGGGACCGGGCGATCCGGCGGTAGCGCAAGCACGGACCTAAGGTGGTCTGGGATGTCAACCCGGAGCGCCCCCTCATCCATGTCGTCCTCGAAAGGTGGATTGACGACAAGCCGCTGGGGGCGTGCGAGCGCAAAGTCAAACTCGGGATCAAAGTCGGATGTCGGGTCGTCTACGGCCAGAAGGGCGCGTCGGCTGGCGTTCCAGTCGTACACGCGAACATGCGGATCGTCCTCTAGGTCCGAGCTCCCGCCATCCGCACCCTCATGGGAAGCAGTAGAGGACGGAAAGGCCTCCTTCTTCGGGAGCTTATGCTTGCCGTTGACTGCCGCCGTCGAACCTTTGTTTGCTCTCTTATCTCCTCCTACGTACTTGGGACGAGATCCTTTAGTTGCCGAGGGGGAGGGAGGAAGGAGCAGCGTCCCATCTTTAGACGCCGGAGCAGTGGGTACGATGTCGGCATCGGCGCTGGGTATCCCAGGGTAATCAGATGCAGTGCAGTCGTCTCTCGGCTTGTGAAGATCGTCAGAACGGTATGCTCGCGGTGCGGCTGCCTTTTTGGGCCAGAGAGCCTTCGAAGGTTGGCGCAATAATCGAGCAGAAGAGACATGCGGCAGGTCATCCTCATGGTCGGTGGTGGGTGGATCATCAACGACGCTTCTTCCATCCGACGAGGCAGACATGGATCCTCTGAGCGGGTTGGCTAATCTCCCAGTGAAGTTGGGAGATGGTATAGCTTCCTCGTTGAAGAGGCTCGCGAACGACTGATCAATACCATAACGCGTTGGTTTCACCGGCGAGTCCTCGATGAATCCATCTTCATCATCGTCATATCCGAGGAAGGGAGCTATAGCTTGCGATATGACACGCCGACGTTTGTCTTTCTGCGGTGAGGGAGACACCGCCTCGCCTCGCAATCGTTTACGAGCACGAGCAACATCAGGCAGTGTCGATGAAGAACGAGCAGTACTCGGAGCAGCGAGAGACGGCAGTACGGTATCATCCACTAGCGCTGATAATGAGCCATCGTCAGAGAACGGGTTCGGGGATCCAGCCCTCATTCGCAATAGCTTGGATGAGGAAGGTACGCGCAAGGAAGCATGCTGCGGCGAGGGCGGTCGAGGGAAGACGCGTGAGTGTCCAGATGCCCTCTTCGAAGGACTGAAGGGATTGGAAGACTCGAGCGGAGTTTCGGTGAGCACCGCACGAGGTTTCTGAAGTATCGAATGTGCGGCATGAGACGAGCCTGCTTCTGCTCGTCCTTTGGTTCGCCGCGGTGTCGTGGGCGTGTTGATAGAGCCCGCCGCAGTCCTCACGGTAGCTGGAGAAGCAGCAGCAAATTTAGAAAGGCGCTTGTAGAGCTTGTATCTCTCCGCTATGCGATGGCGCCACCACTGTTAGATCGCGGTGCCGTGTGGACGAGACGTAGACCCACATACCGATCGCAGGGTGAGCTTTGATATCATGCACTGATGGGTCTTTGCCATTCTGCGCCTTGAATGTTCGTTCCCAAGTCTTTAGTTCTGCCCTAACGGCGGCAATGTCGGTCATTGGGACGACGCGTGCTGGACGCGTTCAAGAGCACTCATTGGCACGTGAGCGCAAGAGGGCCGCAGTAACTCCCCGCCGCCCGCCGCTTTCCATCCCACCTCCGAACTCCGATGCCGTCCACCGCCGATGGCACCTGCTGAACCCACACTCGCCGCTCGAATGATATGCAGAATGATTTTTTTCGTCCGAGATCTGGAGCTTCGCCAGGGCAGCCCGGCGTTGAGCATGCTGTACGTCGGCGGACAACTCACCGAGCCCGCATCATTTGCTGTATGGTTGACAACCTACGGCTCAGGCATGGGCCAAAGCAGTTGGCTGTGTCAGCGCATCGAATTCGTGCCCGTTATGGACCGATGGCCGAGGAAGCACTGGCTTCTGGAACTGAATCCAGTGTCGTAACCTCTCTTTCTCCGGCGAACCAAGCCACCGCCGCATGAGTCTTGGATGTTTTCACAGCTTTCGACGGGCCGAGTTTTTCGAGACTTAAGGACCGCACTGACGAGTTCGGAGACCCCACTCTACCACAACCACTACACCCCGCCTCCTCCATCAGCATAACATGCCCGTTACTCCCACCACTCAGGAAGACCGCCAGATCCGCAGGCGCCGCCGGGGATCTCTGCCTCGCAGCTGTGCAGAGTGCCGAAGGTGAGCCGGCTTTCCAACTGTCATCTGGTGTTCGATCCTAACAAAGTATCTCCTATAGGCTCAAGCTACGCTGCGATCGCCAGACACCATGCCAGTCATGCGTCAAGCGAGGCTGCGGTGCCATCTGCCCTGACGGTATGTCATCTCCCTCAATAGGTCGGAGATCCAGTTGCTCATGATGGAATTTGACAGGCTGTTTGACCACTGGACAGGGCAATCGATTTGTCCTTGCTTCCACCGAAGAGCTTCATGAAAAGATCCAAAGTCTTGCCTATCGCATCCGCGCTCTCGAAGGTGAGCCTCGGATCCCATGGGGAGGCTGTACAGTCTCTGACTCTCCTTTGTTAGACGGCCTGCGCGATTCACACGCCAAGTTCGCTTCTGACACGCACCCGCTCCTCGAGCCCGCACTCCTCGACATCAAGGCCCCGCTACAGCGCGATGTCACACCCAAATCAACGCGGTCGTCCCCCGGCGCCCCCGATCACAGCACCGCACACTTATTTCCCATATCACCGCGTGGATCTGCATTCTCCAGTGCATCTTCCCAGGACGATGACGACAGTCTGTCCTGCGCGAGCAGTGATGCGGCATCAGTGCCTGTGCGCAGATCAAGAACGCGCCCCCACACGCCCGCGCAGATTCCGGCGCAGATTCCGCCGGTCTACACCGATATGCATCCCTACGGAGGCCAGTATCCCGACCCACGCATCGCACCCATGGGCATGGACGCCAACACTATACCGACATTCGAGTTCTTTTCGCCGTCACAAAATGCTTTAGAGACTGCACCCATGCAGCACTACCTCCCTCCGCAGCAGCCGTTCGACTCTGTCAAGCCTATGGATCAGTTCATGCCCAACTGGGACGCGGAGTTTCCGGCGCCAGCAGGCGACATGAGCTGGAACGACTTGATCTCTTCCATTTACAGCTGAACAACTAATATTCTCTTATTGCCGCCTCCAACCATGCATCCATGTAGCTTATCTTGCGCCCTCTGTAGCATATGTTGTGTTTTCTCCCTTTGGCTATGTCAGTCCAGTTGAAGTCATGAATAGACGCCCGAGTTGCTCTTTACCACTTCACACCGGACCACCATGTTCGCTCTTGATGCGCTCCTTGGACAGCCTCAATTCTCAGCACCGAACATGGTCATACATGCCGCTCAGCCTCACCCCGCCAAGCACAGGATGCGCCTGCTCTCTTGAGGCATTCAAAGAAGCCTCTTTGGGCGGTGCTACACATGTGAACCTCACGCTCGCCGCAAGCCTAGAGCAGGTGTCGGGCGGATCGTCATCTTAGGCATGGTGATCAGCGCCTATCTCGCGCACAAGCTGCATGGCGTTCATCGTACACGTTCTCGAGCCGCGTGCGTGCCCCTGCAAACTTCAAGTATGGGAAGCCGCCGACCGCGTCCACTACTCCCACGTCGCCCGGTGCACCCGTTTTTTGTGTCCATCGGTTTTCTTTCGACTTTCTTGATCTGAAAGGATCGACGATGCCTTCTTCCGTTTTCGCCGGCCTGCTCCAGCGCGCGCGTTCGCGCCCTTCGATGGAGTGCCTACGAGCGGCCGCCTCCGCCTCCCAGCTCTCCCTTTCGAGACAGCCACCTCCGTCTGCACTAAGCTCTGTTTTCGAGTACCCGCCGGAGGCTCCTGTCCCTGCGATCCTGCGCAACGCGGATGTGCCATCCAGGATCATCAATTATCTCATCGACATCCCCGGGGGGAGGAAAGTCGTGTCGAAACTGGCTCGGACGTGTAAAGCGTTCTTCGAGCCCGCCGCCGATGCTCTCTGGAAGGAGTTGGATTCGCTCGTCCCGCTGATTGGTCTGTTCCCCGGGCACCTCCTCAGACGGGCAAAGCGCCCTGGTTTGGGTCTGGTGAGCTTTCATTAGGCTGCACTTAGCTCACTCTCACACTGAAACGATTTGTCAGGCTAAAGTTCCAGAAGAGGAAGACTGGGACCGACTACTATCTTATGGCCAACGTGTTCGTAAACTAACTGTGAGTACCTCTGCTCAAGCTCGTTGTTCGGTAGCTCAATGTTCGTCGTCAGTACAATGAGTCCTTCTATAACATCTCTCCGGCGGTGTTTCCTATCATCGACGAACATCGACCGGTCCTCTACATCCTACCAAACCTGCACACATTAGTGTGGCGTTGCGAGACGCAAGCCGGCCTGGATCGGTCCCTCCTCTTCCTAAACCCTCAGCTCGAGCATTTCACTTTGGACGTTGGCACTCGGACCCTCAAGCTCGAGGCGTTCATCGAGGAGCTTCCCCGAAGGGCAAAGCTTTCCTCTCTCGCAATCTCATCCGTCGCACCTCTACCTGCCAACTTTGGGTTCTCGATGCAGGACCAGCTCCAGCTCGAGACCCTCTCTCTCAATGCCCCTGGATCCCTGTCTCCGCAAGTTGGCCGTTGGGCTACGTCTCTGCCCAAATTGCGATCGCTCCAGTTGGACCTCACCACGCAGTCGACGTCAACTATCGAGGCATTCTTTTTGGACACAGATTTGCGTTCCGGTTACTCGACACCGTCTTCCATTGAAGGAACAGATAGCGGAGTGTTTTCCGGCGGGGAGGATCTTGACCTCATGGACTTTCGCAAGGACAAACGGAAGGACCTTCGTAAGTCCGCGATCCGCCTGAGTGGCGAGTATGCTTCATCATTCCACCACCGATCCGGCGGAACGTTCCCTGCACTTGACGAGATTCGCCTGATTGGTGACGTCGGCGGTATCGTGGCCTTCCTCAAGCACATTCGTAGCGATATCTCTGTCCTTGACCTAACAATCGAGGATCCGCCGCAGCCGCTGGACTGGCAGGAGCTATGCTCGATCCTCCAGGAGCGCTTCACCTCCTCCCTACACACTCTGCGTATTGTCGGCACAAACACATCCCGCCCCGAATCAATCCGTGCCATGTCGCGAGGAGAGGTCAATGTCATCGCCAAACATCTTTCCCTCTGCGAGTTCCCCGTGCTACCCTCTCTCCAAAAGTTGGACATCGACCTTCCGCAGTCGATTCTCCTGGAGGATGCAGACGCCGCCCGGCTGGCTTTGGCATGCCCCTCTCTCCGGATTCTCCGACTTTGCCCCGCCGCCCGTTTCCCTGTCTCCTCCGGACCCCCACATCTCACATCAGAGGGCTTAGCTCACCTGACGCGGGGCTGCCGTCAGCTCCACACCCTTTCAGTCGTATTCAATGCGGTGCCCGGCAGCGATCGCGTCTTCGAGTCGCACAACTGCTCGTCAGACACGCTGCTCCGACTGACTGTCGGACACTCGTGGGCCAAGGACGCGCTGCAGACCGCCATCCTGGTCAGCCATCTCGCGCCGCATCTCGCCCAGCTCCGATTCGCGAACGACGCTAGCCGGATCGGGCACGTCGCGACGCACACGAATGCCTGGCAACAGACGTCTGCGTTCCTCCCCCATCTCCAGCGCCTCCGCGCGGCCGAGCGCCGCGCATCGCAGGAGGTGATGCACAGGGTGATCCGTCAGTTGGGCGAGCCTCGGGCCGAGCGTGCAGTGGACGACACCGCGTACGCGCCCAAGCTAGAGTCGATCATGGAAGACGGTTCGTCCGAGGTTGAGGTGGCTGTCGGGGTCCAATGCCTTACGATCGATACCGCCGTGTCGCCGATCCTCCCAGTGGAAGATTTCTTCGCCAGGGTCGATGCCTCCACTTCGCCGCTCGTGTGCAGTGAATATGCACATCCATCACTCACGGCCCTCTCCCTCGACGACAATCGCGATGCTGTAGCCGGCCCTGCGGTGGTCGCATCTACTCCGGAGGTCGAGCCGGCGATCCATCAATGTGCGCCTGCGCCTTCCTCTTTGGCTCCCACTTCCGTCCCCGCCCCACTGCCGCGCGATGGTGCCTGGCCGTTTCCACCCCCGCCGCCGCCGACATGTTCGGGCCACCCCGCTGCTCCCCCGCCCACAGCCTCCGGAGGCTTCTTCGCGCTGGCCCGCGACGCATTGTTCAAGCTCCCGCTGTACGCCTCGCTCGTCGTCGTCAACACGACGCTAGGGATCCTCGGCGCTCGGCCGTCTTCGAGCTCGCGGGAGTTTGTGATCTCGCCTGTCTGTGTTTGATTCATGCGCTCTCTTTCATGCTTCTCCCCATGCAGCTTTCTCACTTTCTTCTTCTGCTGCATGTCCTCTTTTGTTTAACCTATTTATGATGTTCTCCGAGTCCCTGAGGGGCTGTATATCATTTCATTTCGTCGCTATGAGCCTTGGTCCATATATCCAAAGCAGTGGGAAGAGCAGTCCAGTGTGGCGTATCGACGCGTACGCGTCTGGGCGCCTAACGCGCACCGACCCTCCTCCTGCCCGCGATGAGTGAGAAGAAGCAAGAGAAGGACTACACGACCGAGGTCGACGCCCTGCTGCCCGAGGCGACGTCGCTGGCCGAGGTCCGTGTGTCCCGCGCGCGCGTGAAGCTCGGCGTGAATTGATGCGGCAGGGGACGCGCAGGCAGGCAAGCCTGTCGAGGCCGTGGACAAGCTGCTCGTGCTCGAGAAGCAGACGCGTAACGTGCGCCCCTCCCCCGATATCTACGCATCTACGCTGCTGAAAGGGCACACAGGCGTCGGACCTGAAGTCGACGACGCGGCTCGTGCAGGCGGTCACGCAGATCGCGTACGACGCGCACGACCACGCGGCGCTGAACGCGAACATCACGCTCCTCGCGAAGAAGCACGGGCAGCTCAAGGGAGCCGTGCAGGCCATGGTCGAGCGCGCGATGGAGTGGCTCGACCCGATCCGCGCGCGCGACGGCGACGCGCGCTGGCTCGAGCTCATCGAGACCCTGCGGACCGTCACCGAGGGCAAGGTGCGGTGCCCCAGGCGTGTGTGCATGTGCGCAGGTGTGCTGAGAGCAGGCAGATCTTCCTCGAGACGCCCCGCGCGCGCGTCACGCTCCTCCTCGCGAAGCACCACGAGGGCACAGGCGCGCTCCAGACGGCGTCGGACCTGCTCGGCGACCTCCAGGTCGAGACGTACTCGTCGATGGACCGCCGCGAGAAGACGCAGTTCCTGCTCGAGCAGATGCGCCTGCTCATCGCGCTCGCACGCGAGAAGGACGAGGATCCCGCACGCGGCGGCGGCGAGGCCGAGTGGGTCAAGGTCCGCGTCGGCGGCCGCAAGGTCAACGAGGCGTTCCTCACCGAGAAGGAGAATGAGGTGTGTGAGGGGGCGAGTGGGGGTGTCCGCCGGTTGCTTACGCAGGGGATGTGTGTTAGGACTTGAAGCTGACGTTCTACGACCTGATGATCCAACATGCTCTGCATGGAAGCTCATACTTGGATTGTGCCAAGTACTATCACAAGATTTGGGAAACCCCGAACATCAAGGAGGACACAGCGGACAAGGGCAAGGCAGTAGGTGCACTTGTTTGTCATGGAGCGTCATCTCATTGCCATCCAGGCCCTTGAGAACATCGTTTACTACGTGGTCCTGGCCCCGCACGACAACGAGCAGTCAGATATGCTTCACAGGATGGCTAATGACCCGGCGCTGGCCAAGCTCGACCTCCAATTGTGCGTCTGATGGGATATAGCTTGGCCTGCTTCTGACGTCTACTCTCAGTAACCTCGTCAAGTGCTTCACCACCGACGAGCTCATGCGCTGGCCCGGCATCCAAGATATCTATGGCTCCCACCTGCGGACAACAGCCGTCTTCAAGGACAAGAAGCGCTGGGAGGACCTGCACACACGAGTCGTCGAACACGTCAGTGTCTGCCGCATCCTCCGCCTTCAGCCCTCACTGACATTCCCCCCACAGAACCTCCGTGTTGTGGCGCAGTACTACACCCGGATCACGCTCGCACGGCTGATGAGCCTGCTCGACCTCGACGCACAGCAGACGGAGGAGACGCTCTCGCGCCTCGTCGTCGGCGGCACGATCTGGGCGCGGATCGACCGCCCCGCGGGCGTCGTCAACTTCCGGGAGAAGCGGAGCGCGGAGGACGTGATGAACGGCTGGAGCAGCGACATGCAGAAGCTGCTCGGGCTCGTCGAGAAGTCGTGGATGGGCATGAACGCGGCGCTCGCGGCGCAGTCGCGGGCAAAGCCGGTGTAGGTAGCAGCAAAAATGCAGATTAATTCGGGGGCATGTACGGTAGTATCTTGGGCGGCACCCTCGTCACGCAGAGGGCGAGGCGGAGCCTCCCGACCCGAAGCCGCGGGCGCGGTTCATGAGGCTGGGGTTGATCTGCCTGCGGGTGGTCCCCGCCCGCTCGTTGACCGGCGGCGGGGGCGGCCCCGTCTGGAGGCCCGGCTGGGTAAGCGCGGGCGCATAGTCCGGACGCGTGCCCTCGCGCCAGAGGCGGGTGTACTCCGCGCCGCGCGACCACTCGCCCGTGCCGGCCGTGCGGTCGACGACCGCCTTCCACTTCTTACGCGCCGCGAGCTCGCCCGCGTCGAGCTCGCCGGGCGCACGCGTCCAGGTCGCGAGCGCGGCTCCCTCGCGCGCGAACTCGCGGTCGAGCTCGCCCGGCCCGAAGGAGCCGCCGTACGCCTCGGCCTCGAGCGCGCCCGTCGCGGCCGCGACCTGCGCCTCGAGCCGGAGCGCGCGGAACTGCGAGACGGCGGTCGCGTACGCCTGCGAGAGCGGCATCTGGTGGTGCTGGTGCAGGCTGACGGTGTACCGGATCGCGCTGGCAGTCCGTCAGCGCCAGCGCATACATCCATGACATAGCACAGCGGCTCACGCCTCGGGGTCGGGAGTGCGTCCGCGCTGGCGGAGACGGGTCCATTCTGTGCCGCGGATAGCGTGCTCCTCCTCGACGCGCGCGCCCTCGACGAGGGAGCGGGCGCGGTAGGCCTCGAACGGGTGGTCGCGGAAGAACTGCCGGCGCACGTCGTCCTCGACGTAGTACACAGGCAGCGGCCGCGGCGCCCGCGGCCGCGCAGACTTGGACGCCGCCGGCCCCGCCCGCGGCGTGTCGTCGTGCGGCCGCGCCGGCGGCGCCCGTGGCGGCAAGGGCAGCGGCGGGTGGTCGAGCACCGCCTGGAACCACGCAGGCTGCTCCCGGATGTAGTTGGACTGTAGCAGACGCGCGGCCTGCTTGTGCACTTGGCTCGCGACGCGGCGGACCATTGGTGAGGACGGGGAGGAACGAGAGGAAGCGAGCGCGCTTCCCAAACGGGAAATTACTTTGGCGTCACTGCTTGTCTTCTGTCGGTGACATAGCATACAACTAGATTGTGCAAACGTACAACACATCCTCATCCAATCTGTTTCACCACGATTATGCCCCTCTCCTCGTCACCGGACTCGGCGTTGGCGTCCACCTCACCCTGCTCAAGTCCTTCTTCGCGTCCCATCCCGCCACCTTGTCCATCGCCTCCGCCCGCCGTGAGCCCGCACCACCTAGCGCCGTACGATCCAACAACCGGCGCGCCGCAGGCGTCAGCGCACCCCGTGCCGGCGTCCGTGTCGGTGGTGGCATGTCGCGCCTGCCCAGCGCAGACCCACGCGGCGTGGTACCCGCCTCAGGTACGCGAGGCGTGCCGGTGAGCCGCCCCGCACGTGCACGGATGTCTTTCGCAGCCTTGTCAGACAGGCGGAGCGAGAGCGCCTCGCGCGCACTCGGCGCTGCGAGATGGAACGGCGAGTCCGCGCCCCCGGCGTCCAGGATCCGCGGCGTCGCGTCGAGCGCGCCCCACGTCATGAGCTGCTTGACCGCTGCGGGGCCAAGCTCCTCGGGCGTCGGGGACGGCAGTGCCGGCACGTACGAGAAGGAGCCGGGTGGTGTGCGCGGCCGATAGGGCGTGCCCGCGACGGCGGCGGCAATGCGGCTGTGTGTCGGTGACGGCGGTGCGGAGCCGCCCCGAGTGGCACGGGCGTCGTGGGCGTCGATCCGGGTGTTCGAGTGTGCGATAGCACGTGGGACGGCTTCCTTCGGCGGTGGCTTGTACGCATGTGGGTCAACGTCTGCGTCGGGCGGGAACATAAGAGCATTTCGGGTCTAAAATGGAATGAGTTTGAGTTAGGTCTTGGGGACAGAAGGAAAATGCTGACCTTGAAGTTCCAGCCGTCGACACCGGCAGGTCTTGTGTCTTTCCTCCGAGCAAGCACATCGACAGTCTCCTTGGTCTTCCTTGTGAGGGCTTGAGAAGGTCCAATAGTTCGTTCGTCTTCCTCTGCTTCAGCAAGCACGACTGCGACCTCACGCTCTTCCCTGATGTCATCGATCGCCTCCTCCCTCGCCTCATCGTCCAGCTCCTCACCCGCAGCTGTAAGCAGCCTCGCAGGTGGAAGTGGCGGTGCGATCATGAGCGTCCCACGTACGCCCTGGGTCGTTTGTGGTGCCGGCTCGAGCAGCATGCGCTCCCGTGCCTCCAAAGCCTTAGCCTTTACGGCTGTCGCACGCGCCTGAGCGGCCCACGCCCAGCTATGCTGCGTACGTCGTTGTGCATTCTCGTCGGCGAGGATGTGCGTGAAGCTAGCGTTGTCTTCAGACGTATAGTGTGCTTGGAACGCGTCGAGGGGAAGGGAAGAGTCGTATCGCGGGCGCTTCGCCGCAGGCTCGCCCTCGCGCGGAGTGTAGGGTGTATCGGACGGCCCGGGCGCATAGGGTGTCCGCGACGGCGTCTGCGCGGGTACGTGCCGGGGCGTGGGTGTCGCGAGCTCTGCCAGACGGCGCACGGACTTGTGGATCCGAGCGGGGTCGCGTGCGGCGACGGCGTCGAGGTAGTCGTTCGTGTGCTCGAGGTGGACCAGCGCCGGGAAGAAGTCGCGGGCGATGATGTGCGAGAGCGCAGCGGTGTATTCGTCCTCGTCTAGCACTCGCTGCCGGTCCAGCGACCGTGGTGTCTGTTCGGGGGCAGCGGTGAGCGCGGGACGCGGAGTGCTGTTGCTCATCAAGGTAGGAGGGAAAGCGGTAGTGGAGCAGTGCAGGGACATGTCTTCCTTGACTGCCCACTTGCCGTGCCGTCGCGCGAAATCCACACCGTGACTGCGAACCCGCAAGCCTCTGTGAACTTCTTCAGCATTCAGCGTCACAGGTCGCTCCCAGTTCCTAGAGACTCGTTGAAAGCTATAATGGTGGACCCCGCCTGCCCAGTCGCAAGGGCTCGGGCCGGACACTTGTTTGAGTTCGTCTCTGCGCGCCATCTTTTTGATCACGGAAATGAGGCCGCTTATGGCAAAAGATCGTTAGATATATCCGACAGTCTCTCGAGTACCTCACGGGCTTGAACAGGCCGCCCTCGAGCTTCGAGCTTCGCGCCATTCCATTCCTTTCACACGCCGCTCGCAGACGCTTATCAATGTCACTGCACCTTCATCATCTTCCGTGATCGAGTGCATGAGGACGCTGTACAGGATACTCGCTGCGCCTCCAGTCATAAAAGGGAGAGCTCCTCACCCCATGGGCCTCAGAGTTTAGCCCACCATGCCCATCTTCGAAAAAGTTGCCGATCTAGGTTCTCTCGAGTTCGACTACATCATCGTCGGTGGTAAGTCGCACTTGCCTACAAACTTGGACGAACCTCATCTTCGCTCTTGCAGGTGGTCCAGCCGGTCTTGTTATCGCCAATCGACTCACCGAGGACCCAAAGACGACAGTTCTGGTCATTGAAGCAGGAGACAAGTCCGATTTCATTGCTATTCTCCTTCCATTTCCGACTAATCTATCTATCTTCTAGTAATATCGGAGTACAGGCAATCGATGCTCCACTATTTGCACCGACTCTAGCCATGACACGGTGAGTGTTCCCTAAAGACACGAAATAGGAACTTACTAACTCAAACTCAGGTACAATTGGTCAGTGCCTGACATCGCCATCTACGACAAGGGATAGATATCTGTTTCAACAGGAAGTACCAGACCGAACCGCAGAAAGAGCTCAACGGCCGATCTTGGCCATACCCTCGTGGAAAGGTTTTAGGAGGGAGCAGCTCCATCAGTACGTGACCATACTTCCTCCACATCTGCACGCTTAGTCCTGTCCGTAGATTATTGCATCTATAATGTTGGCAGCAAGGATGACTGGAACCGGTACGGCGAACTTGCCAATGACGAACGCTGGTCGTGGGAGTCGATTGTGAAGGACATTCTCCCTATGATCCAGAGCTACGGTGATCCTGCGGATGGCAGCAATGCGGTAAGGCTCTCAAAAGACAATTTTCGAGCTTAACAAGTCTCATTCCTCCCAGGCAGAGCGATGTGAGATGCCCAGCCACTCTAACCAGGGAGCGCTTCCTATCACAACTCCGGGCTTCAAGGCGTCCGTCGACAATTTGATTGTTCGTAATGTCGTCAGTATTGGAGCGAGTTACTCACTAACAGCTGTTCTATAGATGCAAACACTTGCCGAGAAGTCGGAAGAGTTTCCTTTCACCAAGGATTTCAATCTGGGCAACACCATTGGTGTCGGTACGGAGCCAAGACTTCGATGACTTCTACATTCACTGATGGCCATACAGGCTGGACCCAGAACACTATCTCTGCTGGCCGTCGAGCGAGTGCAGCAACTGCGTATCTGCATAGTGGCGCGGTCCATCGGCCCAACCTCAGTGTCATCATCCACGCTCATGTTACCAAGCTCCTCCATACTGGAGATCAGGACGGTCTTCCGGTCTTCAATTCGGTCGAGTTCGCTCAGTTCAGCGAAGTTGTTCAAGCCGAGGCCACGCCGGACAACCCTTCCATGATTGGCAGCCTCGACGTCGTGGTTGATGCCTCAAGTGAGCATACACTGCCCGGATATATGCACTCCCACGTTAACAGAAACACAGCTCCGCGTTACCGTGCCAAGGCTCAGAGAGAGGTCATCCTCAGCGCTGGAGCTATCAACACGCCGCAGATCCTCATGCTTTCGGGCATCGGTGACCCCGAGATACTGAAGGCACTCGGCATTGAATGCCTCGTACCTCTCCCAGATGTCGGCGCCAACCTTAGTGACCACCCTTACATCACCAATCCTTACATCTCTCCTCATGCAACCGAGACATATGCGGCTTGGCTCAAAGATGACAAGGTGGGAGAGTATGTCAAGGAATGGGAGGAAAAGGGCACTGGCCCGCTTACATCTGCGATCGGAAATCACATGGGGTTCCTCAGGCTCCCCGAAGACGATCAACTCCTGCAGAAGTATGGAGACCCCTCAGCTGGACCCACATCCGGCCATTTCGAGCTCTTGTTCATCGTAAGTGGGCAAAGCCTTGGCTGAGCATTGCTGATTACATTTGTATAGGATGGCGCACCTATTCCTGCTCCTCCTCTCGTTCCCATCTTCACAGTTGTCAATATCGTGCTCCAGCCCTTCGCTCGTGAGTTCATTTCAAGGAGTATATCCCGTGTTTCTAACTGTTCTTGGACAGGTGGTACAGTCACTCTTAGATCAGCAGACCCATTTGATCCTCCTGTGATTGATCCGAACTTTTTCGGTCACCCCTTCGATGTGAGGTGTTTCTACCAGATGATATCATTCGAGACTGACACATGCAGATGCATGTTGCGGTAGAGTCCCTTAAGTCGATGCACAGGTTTATGGCCGGGGATGACTGGCAGAAGCTCGAGCTAAAACCAGCAGGCGGCCAGAACGCGAAGACAGACGCTGCACTCGAGGCTCACATTCGGGAGAATGGCGGATGGTGAGCTCTGCTGATGCGAATATTTTGATACGCCACTGACCACGCGTACTAGCTCTTGGCACGCTTGTGGGACTGCGTCTTTGTCCTCGGAAGGTTCCAAGACGGGCGTGGTCAACCCCGACCTGAGGGTCAAAGGCGTTGCCGGGCTTCGAGTAGCTGACGCGTCGGTGCTTCCGATCGTTCCTTCGGGCCATCCTGTGGGAGCTGTCTACGTTGTTGGAGAGCTGGCGGCTCGTATGATCAAGGGAGTTTGAATACCTGAAGTATGTCCAAGTGTTATGTCATTGCAAAGTTGCAGCTTGCCATCAAGTTGAGCTCGAGGAAGGCGAGCGACTATACTACTTCGTCACTGCTTTCCCGAGTCCTGACGGGCTCATCTTTTGCCGTTCACCCTTCTCATATCGCTCATGCCGCTCCCTTCGTTTCTTTTGTCGCTCATGGAGCGAATCGGTACCATCAACTGGAGATCGATCTTTTGACTAGCTGATGTCGTGATCACATGCTCGCCTGCCATTACTGATTTCGTGGACCGGAAACACTGGAAGGGAATGCCGAAGTGGATGTCGAGGCAGATGCAATGGTCGGCAACGCAATTGAAGGGGAGGCTAGTAAGGAGGCGAGCACGAAGTGCGAAGTGTAGCAATCTTGCCGGATGTCGCGTGCCTACGAGTCTACGACACATAGTTCAGAGTTCCATTGATGACAAGTCATATTTGGAAGAGCTGATGGACGACGTTTCGGACATTTCCTGTCTACACTCGAGCAATCTAAAGGAAATAGATTGAGCACAAGCCCAAAGGAGGAAAGACGTACTCACATTCGCTTGATAGCAGATACCGCTTCCATACCTAGCCGGAACTCGTCTGGTGTCGGCTGAAGGCCGTGCTGCCTGGCAAGCTGGATGGCCGAGTCGTAGTAGTGGATCACAGTCAGGCCATACTCGTCTCGCGGGAAGAGGCCCACAATCGTCCGTAGGTGATGGAGCATTCGGACATGTGGCATGAGTGGAGGTTGATGGTTGATCACAGAGCGGGTCAAGGTGTCTGTAATGAGGGATGAGCAAGAGGCACCGATTACATGACTGGAACACGAACCAACTTCTGGGATAGTTGCGAGGAGAGCCTTTCGAGTGTCTAAGGCTGTAGGGAGATATAAGAATTAGTGCCGTGTCGATTCATAGGGTGTGCCGGCTCACGAGGTTCTGGGCTCTCCTGAGGTAATTCGGCCGGCTGAGACTCGTGTGCGATCAGGCATGTTCTAGCAAACTCCTGGGAAATGAAGCCGTACACAGACTGGCTCGAAGTACCTCAGCTCCAAATACGATACGATAGGTGCACCTCACCTCGGGAACGTCGCCCTTCCCTAGAGTCTTGTGGACCTTGGATATCCTTCGCAGCTTCCGTCGAATCGCAATCTTGCGCTTCAGCTGGAACAGCAACGTGACCACAATCTAGGACCAGTGCTCAGCGTCGACAGACACATGACCGGTTCAAAGCAACCACACCACTGCAGCATATGATGCGCCAATTACGAACGCATTTCCGTTTCGCGTCCAGTCTCTAGTACTATTGGTTCGCACAGCCTGAGAAAGCAAGAAGATCCCAGAGACTCCGACCAAGCAGACAATCAAGACGAGGAGAAGAAAATGGACCAGGCGAGATAGAGCCGTCCATCCGGGCGCTGACGACATGGAGGGATGAGGTCGAGTCGTCTGACGCCACACAGCAACCTCTACATCAGAGTGAAGAGCATTAACATTCCTTGAATGAGGTATATGGGAACAGCTGGCATTCCTGATGTCGCTGGGCAAGGCATTCATAGTAATACATGCAAGCGAACAACGAAGAAGAAGATCGCGAAGAACGTCTAAGCCTGGACATTCTGCCCAAACGCGCCAATAACGTTTCCTTGCTTGCGGTATTCGCAGACATGGAAAGCGGCTTTCTGCATGGGAGTCAGACCGAGATTATGTGAAGCGGCAGGTAAAACACACCCCGAAGTCGGCGCTGAAAATCCCGGAACAGCTGGTGAAGGCACAGCCGACCTCGGTAGAGGCCTTCCACACCATCTGGGTGAAGTGCGAGGGCTGCGGGTTGCCGGCGTCGAAGTCGGCTGCAAACATAGCCAATGAGCGCGTGCTCGTCCGTTCAGTGCCCTTCTTGTACTCACAAACTTCCTGAGCCCATGAATCAACTGCACTCGCAATCGTGTACCCGCTGCCAGTGCCCGCCGCGAGGTTCTCGCCGAACGGCCCGAGCGTGCCACCCGAGTGCTTGAAGACACAGTTGTCCGCCCACTTCTGAGCGGCGGCCTCGAGGTCGTCAGCCCACGAGAGAGGCGAAGCACCGTGCCTGGGAGAAAGAGGATCAGTCAGTACCGCTGAAGTCATCGTAACCATCACAAGACGACTGACTTGGCGCGAACAGTGTTGTGGGCATCCAGGTAAGCCTACAAGCGTATGAGAATAGAGATGACAGCAGCATTGTAGGGCGTAATACCTGCTGGTCCGCAGCGCTGACGGTTCCGCCACCATTTCCACCACCGTTTCCACCACCATTGCCGTTGCCGTTGCCATTGCCGTTGTTGCTGTCGCTGGTAGTCTGGGGCGGCGGGGGAGCAGCCTTAGACGTCGTCTTCGGGGGAGGTGGGGGCGGAGGCGGAGTGGTGCTCGTCTGGACCTTGCTGGTGGTCTTCGGCGGCGGAGGCGGCGCAATGGTAGACGAAGTAGAGGTCGTCTTCGGAGGCGGAGGGACGGTGGTGCTAGTGTCCTCGTCGACAGAGACGATAGCAGTGATCGCCTTGGCAGTCTGATGAGCGAACAGAGAAGAGACCGTGGCAATGCCGCGGGAGATTGACGAAGCGGAAGAAGAAGGGGCCACCGAGGAGGAGGAGGAGGAAGAAGGCACGGCGGACGACGCCGCAGAACGGGTGACAGTGAGGAATCCAGAGGGGATAGGGTTGGCCACGGACGAGGAGGCAGAAGTAATGGATGCCGGCGGGGCAGACTGGGCATTCACGATCCGCGTGGTAGCCGCAGCCACACTGCGAGCGCAGTCAGCCTCAGGAGAGCAGTAGGGACGGATTGTGGGCGCTTTGATCTTACCTTGAGCTAGAAACAGTCGAGGCTCCGAACTTGGCCTTGCAAGCGATCTCGACCGCGGTCTGCGGGTCCTCGCCAGTGCCGGCAGGCCGGACGACCATGCCCCAGGGGTCGCCGCCCATGATGTGGCCAAGCCACCCGAACCTCGAGGTGCACTGCGTGATGCAGTCCTCGACCGAGAGGAAGTCCTTGTTGGTGCATCCAGCGCCAGCCAATCCGCCTGGGACGTTGGCGAGGACCATTGCGACCATAACGACTGAGAAGGAGACGCGAGCCATGCCGAGGGAATAAATGAGTGCGAAGGGGAATGAACGGGAGGGCGGTCGTGCGCTGCGCGGGTCGAAGGGGAGAGAAGGAGCGGCCCGCCGGGGGTCGATAGAGGACTATATCTGCGAGAGTGACAACGACAGGGCGACCAGGAGAGTGTGCAACCAACAGCAGCCCATGCGCTTCCTCGCCGACGCCCAAAGCGGTTACCACGACGATCATGATGAGCAACCACGCCGGTTGACTTTCACATCGCACTACCATTGACTAGATCCGTAGCGGCCATACCACCAAGTATAGCCAACCGGAGTAAAGAGTAGAACAAGCAAGAGTGATCAGAACAGAGCGGTATCAGATTTCCAGAACCGTTTGCTCCTGACGATCACCAAGTGCTTCTTCGACCATGACCTCCATGTCTTCGCACTTGCCCTCGTCCCTTGATGCGCCGCAGTATATCCTCGTGTCTCACACCTCACTGTCCAACTCTTCAAATGCCGATCATCAACACATTACTTTGAGCCATCCTGTCATTGAATATGTCTATGCAGACGACGGACCAGAGGCGGCATTGCCGCGGTTTCCTGGAGAACAAGTCATCGTGCTCAACTCGAGCGACACTGCAGATGCGACGAATGTGTCTGCATTGAGTTTGTCTCCTGGACTTGCTGTACTTGGTGTCAAGGCATCACTTGCTCCTGGTGCCGATCTGGTTGACCCCAACGCACCTATTGGTGACAGCAGGATGTATGTGATAGACACAGTTCACCTCGCGGACGATCGGTAAGCACCCAGCTGGTATCATACTACCCTACTGATGAGAGTGTCAACAGAGTGGTCAATGGAGACAGCATCGAAGGAGAATCCAGCTCACAAGCTCTTTCCATCCTTGCTCGTTATAGGCACAGGTGCGACTGACTTGAACACATTTGAATAGCCGTCATCTCACACAGTAACCAGAAATGATGTGATACGATCCGTGCTGGACAACTGTGCGCCAGCTACTACTGATGCAATTGACCCTGCGTCCCCCGAAATCGGTGCCCCTCCAACACCCATCCTGACACAGCAGGAACCAAGGATATATCCGCCTCGCTGATGACAGGGAGCTGCTCTAGGGCGTCCGGCTCGGTCGCCAGGAAATGTCTTACCACTATGAAGGTCTGACCTTGCTCGGTCACGCAATCGGCGGTCGAGACGACGTGTACATTCGTTAATCCTATTTGATGACCAATTTGATGACATGTACCCTGTTTTGCGTATCTTGTGTATCTACTTCGTTCTTTGCTAGCTCAGTTGTCGAGTGCCAGAGTTTGTAGAGCAATCTCGGCAGGTTGAATCAAGTAGCTTTCGGGACCGGCGTCCGCGATTGTTGCGGACCTTGCTTGACCTTTGCTCTCACTTGCCTTCTGCTCGCTTTGTACATATGGCCTCTCGAGAGCGCCATGCCAGGAGTCCCAGCCGGGTAACTGCGCGTTCGGGTAGTATGGCCCGCCCACCAGCGCGCTCCGAGTATTTCGTCGGCGTCCTCCTCTTGCTCGTTGTGGTCTTCATCTGGACATCGTCAAACTTTGTTACGCAAGGTACGTTTGACGGAGGTTACGAGAAGCCATTCTTGTGAGCTGTTTTGACTAAACCCTGGTGTCCTCCGCTGATATCAAGCGAACAGTATAACATACATCAACACGAGCTCATTCACCGTTTATCTCCTTCCGTATGCTTTCCGTTGGATTCGCAGGAAACGTGGTGGACAAGCCATCGAACAGACTGGTGGGTCCGTGTTTCAAAACACACATGCGTGCTGCTGCTCACGTCTATAATCGTGTACAGGCGTTACCAAGCTCTTCCGGTTGAGGAACCTCCCCGTCAGACCCTTCACCCTCGAGATATAGACCAACGTACTCCTGGCGTAGAGGACATATCTGAACTTCCGCCATTAACAGAGTTGGAGACCGCCAAACTTGCCTCCGTCTTTTGCTTCTACTGGTTCCTTGCGAATTGGACTATCAACGCCGCCCTGGCGTACACTACGGTAGCCAGTGCAACCATTCTCTCGAGCATGAGTGGTAGGACCGTTGTACCTGCCAACTATAACGCCCTGATTATCTGCCAGGTTTCTTCACACTATTCATCGGACGTGCCTTTGGTGTTGAGAGCTTTACGGCTGCAAAGATATTTGCTGTAGCCACCAGGTGCTCGGAATGAGTCCCTTGCTTAGTCATCTACTTACACCAGGACAGTTTCACCGGTGTGATCTTGGTATCTCTGTCAGACTCCGTTGTCGCTGTACCACCTACTGGCCCTGACTCTTCCTCGACACTGATGACGGATGACCACCGAAATCAACCTGCGATTGGTGATGTCCTCGCCCTCAGCTCTGCTTTGTTCTATGCATTTTACGTAGGTGTTTTCTGTCTCGTCTAGATTCTGTCAAGAATGACCGAGCCATCCAGGTAACGTTACTCAAGGTCCGGGTCCGGGACGAGTCTCGACTGGATGCACGCCTCTTCTTCGGCCTCGTCGGCCTCTTCAACATCCTGACGCTTTGGCCTGTTGGGATCATCTGTCACTTCACTGGCATCGAGCGATTCGAACTCCCCCATGGGCAGAGGGTCGTGGGACCCATTTTGTTGAACGTCAGTGACTCTCTTGTACCACGAATCATCCTCTGACACAACCTTCATACTAGATGTTCTTCACCCTGTCCTCGGACTACCTTTACGTCCTTGCCATGCTCAAGACCACGCCTCTGCTCGTGACGGTCGGCCTGAGCTTGACTATTCCGCTCGCCGGCCTAGCAGACTGGCTGTTTTTGGGTCGACCTGCAGCAGTTCAAGTCGTGTTTGGTGGGTTGTTGGTCCTCCTTAGTTTTGTCGTGCTCGGTGTGGCAGACACAAAAGCAACAAATCAGGAGCAGGAGAGGCGGGAGGCGTCTGAAGTGCCTGTATATGATTGAACTTGATTTTGCTTTGCGCGGCAATTCTAATTCGTACGTGCCGATCCGCCACCCAGCAGATAGGCAGCTTCGATCTCTCTTGCCTCTTTCCCTCACCAAGTTCTTGGCCACCGACCATGCCACGCAATGCCGCCTACACCACGCTCCTCACAAATGAGGTTTACCTGCCAGGCGTCTTCGTACTCAATCAGAGCCTTCGTGATGTCAAGTCAGAGTACCCCCTCGTCGTGATGATCGTCGAGGAGACACCGCGTCGTGCGGTCGACGCGCTGCACCGGGAGGGCATTAAGACGCGTATCATTGTTGACATGAAGCTCAAAGCTGGTGCGGACGGGCCTGCGATTGCCGAGCACGATGCGCGCTTTCTGGATGTGTGGGCTAAGCTTCGGTGAGCCCTTCAAGTCACTTTTCCCAAGCATGTTCTAATTCATATGTAGCGCCTTTTCCATGGACGAGTATGATGTACGCTCCTAACTAAATGAATATAGATTCATGCTATCTGACCCGTGTCTTTCCATAGCGCATAGTCCTCCTCGACTCGGACATGATCATACGGAAGAACATGGACGAGCTCATGAAAATGGATCTGCCTGCGGACCACATTGCAGCTGCGCATGTATGTGCGTGTAACCCCTGGAAGCTGGCCCACTATCCCTCCAACTGGTGAGCCTAACGTCTTTCCCTGCGAGATACAGGTTACATACCGGTTGCAGGGTACCTGAAAACTGCGCGCACACCTCCGTGCAGCAGCCCACACAGGTACCGGTCATCAAGCCGGATAGCCCACAGCCCTACACGCTCCTCAACAGCGGCACGGTCGTGCTCAACCCCTCCGCGAAACTCGACGCTACTATCGAGAACTTCATGCATACCTCGCCACTCGTTAGAACCTACGGCTTCCCCGACCAACAGCTCCTCAGTGATGTCTTTGCCAACCGATGGCAGCCACTCACCTGGTACTACAATGCGCTGATCACGTTGAGCTACGTTCACAAGCCACTGTGGTCGGACGCAGAGATCCGGTGCTTGCACTACATCGGCAAGAAGAAGCCGTGGTCGGGTCGCACGGCTGCCGATGCACAGTACCAGACTTATATCGATTGGTGGTGGGCAACCTTTGATCGACTAGAGCAGGATCTCAAGCAGCGCGACCCTGCAAGCTGGGAGATCATCGTGGCAAATACAACACCAGAGGGATGAGTGATGCAACAGTTACCGTACATACAAATTATAAAGGGCTTCACTTGCGCCATGTTACATGTACCTGGTCTGTTCGGAATCTGGATGACTGGATGAGTACATGTATCCGAACCATGGAAGGCAATGCATACCGTTGAGTACAGGTGCTCTTCTCCAGCGGTGTCGTCTCCCCCATTCGAAAGCTCAACAAGCCCGCTTGCGCGATCATGATGCCGTTGTCGATACAGAATCTTTCGTCGGTGGCGAATACCTTGCCGCCGCGCTCCTCTGCCATGATGCCCATCATCTCCTGCAGTCTCTCGTTGCCTGGTGTACCCTGTCAGCACGAGCACATCGCTCCAACCTTGATACTCACATCCCACACCACCGACGATGAGCACCTCCCTGCTCCCGATGTGTGCCATCGCACGCTCAGTGATCTCGACGAGCATCGCGAACACCGTCTCCTGGAGGGAAAAGCACAGATCATCAGGTGTGACGATATCCCCCTCAAGCTCCTCCGACGTCGCTGCCGTTCGATACCGCTTGTCGACCGTATACGCCTCCGCGGCGGTGAGCACGCCCGACAGGCTGACGTCCATGCCCTTAGTCGCATACGGCAGCGGTAAGAGCCGACGCCCGCGCTTCGCCGCCTGCTCGATGTTGTATCCCGGCGCAGGGTCGTTCGGCAGCCCGACGACGCGTGCGAACCGATCGAGGCAGTTGCCGACCGCGATGTCGAGCGTCTCTCCGAAGATGCGGTAGCACTGCTGCGCGTACGCGATCACCTGCGTGTTTCCGCCTGAGACGTAGAGGACGACAGGGTTCTGGGCGCCGGTGATATCCCTGCCCATCTCAATGTCTGAGCGTAGCTTGTGTGAAAGGATGGAGAGCGGATGGAGAGAGAAGACGCACGCCCAACGCAGTGGTTCACACCGACGAGGGGCTTGTTGAACATCAGGGACAGTGTCCGTGCGATGAGCGCGACAGACTGCAAGGGTGCACCCATTCCAGGCCCTGGATCCTGATCAGCATCATTGTAAACATGCAGGCGCGTCGCGCTCACCCTTTGTGTAGCAGATGCAGTCGATCTCATGTAGAGTAACACCCGCCTGCTTGACCGCGTCCTTGATGACCTTGAACGCCCATTCGCGGTGATGCAGTGCCGTATCCTTGGGCTGAAAGCCCTCGCCAGGCGGGGTGATATACGTGTGCCGGATGTTCGAGAGCACGGCCGTAGCGCCGCTCGTCTCGTGCCGGATGATCCCTGCGCCAAACTTGTTCGCGGAGCCCTCGAGCCCCAGCGCGAGCAGCGGCCGCTCTGTGGGTGCCGGATCAGACGCTCGCATCAAGCGATATGACGAGCTGTGAGACCAGGTGGTTTGAGAGGCGATGTACGGCGGATGACGCCCATGGTAAATGGAGGGTGGAAGGAGAGTGGCTCGTCCTTGACTGGGGACTACATCCTAGCTCTTTGCACGAACGCTGCTTGCTTTGGATCTGTCTCTGCTGTAACCATGTTTCCCAATGCAATGAAGCTGGTGAACTCGATGGCTGGCATGAAGCACGGAGATTATGATCTGGATGGCTCTGAGTCTCGTGGCTTCCCGCCTTTGCCGACAGCGCGGAGCGTTCATGCTAAACGACCACAGAGCGATGCCCGAACCCCAAGCGCGTATGCCATGGATGACAGAAGATGTTTCCTCCCGACGTCCGCCTGATGGTGTGCGCAAAGTGCAAACAAATCACCTACTGTGTGCGTGCGCTCCGTCTCTCGCTAGTCACTAGGCGCGGCTGATAGTATGCACATGACAGAGCGTGCCCTGCCAGCGCGGACACTGGAAGAAGCACAAACTGAACTGCCGCCCGAACGGCGTGTGGTCTGACAAGTACCGTGTACTAATGGAGGACGGCTCCGCACACTATGGCACACTCGAGCTCATCACCGCTCACTGGACGCACGAGTACGGGGACGAGATCGGGTGGGCCAACGCGTTCGTGCGGGATGTCGATGGCCTGAGGCAGAAGTTTGACACGACGTTCCACGGGAGCGAGGAGTGGTTCTACATTTACCGCCCGCAGGCGTTCCGCTGGACGTGCTGCGGCGAGGACGGTTACACCAAGAAGGGCTGTGACCACCATGGCGGAGGCCCGAAGCCGTGTACCTGTGACTTTTGCATGTACCTCCACCCAGTTTATCACTGTTTCACGTTTTACCAGGCTGACTCGTTGCAGAATGGGCAAGCCGATCCCGGACAAGATGTATAACAATCCATCGGGCTCCGCCATGGGCCTGAATCTCTCTCGTGGTCCTGATCCGAGGTAGGCCGGATTTTACATATTGATGGCATATCTTTGATTGTGGATAAACAGGTCGTACGACCCAATCGACGCGGTGAGGATTGCCAATGGTCGGGCAATGACTGGTCTGGACAAGAAGTTTGACGAGTGAGGCCCATACTCCTTCTACTCTCATCAAACCAATATGAAGCAGACTATCATGAATAATATCGTCAAAAGATTAGTATGAACATGGCACCAGGCATCAAGGGGATCGAGAGTGAGGGAGTGTGTATAGATCAAGAGGAGAAACATCTCAGCGGCCGTACGCGCTGCCCGACCGCGTCCGGCTGCCCTTGGCGGTGCTGCGGTCGAGCGCCGCCTCGTCCGTGCTCTTGCGCGGCTTGCCGATCCGGCTCTTGCCGAGACCGAGATCCGAGGCGGTGAGCGATGCGCGGGGTGTCGTGCCAGAGGCGCTGTGCCCGAGGGAGGTCGTTGCGTTCCCCGACGTCGTAAGGTCGTCAAGATTGAGCTCGGCGCCGCTGTAGTCGCTCACAGAACGGTACATGCCGCCTGCGCTGGGCGGCCGCAGCCCGCTTGCGGAGGTGGTTGAACGCCCGAGCGAGGTTCGCTTCGTGAAGGCACTCGGCGCCGCGCCTGGACGCGTCGGCACGGGCGCATGCAGCCCCGCGGACGGCACAGGCAAGAAGGTTGGTGTCGTTGGGCGGGATGTGGGCGTCGGGATGGAGCGCGAGCCGCCTGCGCCGCGGTCCGTCGAGACGGAGAGGTTGGTCGGCCGGAGCGTGCGCGAAGATGCAGAGCTGCGTGCGAGCGACGGCTGCGGCGGGCCGGACGGGCTCGGCGAGCGTGCACCCCCGCGTGCGTACCGCGTCCGGTCCTTGGCCGGCGACGGCGAGTCCTCGAGCACGAGCACCCACCCGCTCTGGTCGCCCGCGGCCGAGTTGCGCTTGCTCCCGCCCGCGGGCCGCTGGATCGCGCGCTCGAGGTCGAGCGAGCCCGTGCGCGCGGACGCGTGCCCGTACGCGGGCGTGCCGGGCGAGCGGAAGCCGCCGAGCGGCGTCGGCGACGCGCGCACGCCGATCGGGAGTGCGGCGCCCGTCTGCTGGCCCGCGGTGCTGCCCATGCGCAAGCGCGGGACGCGCGTGTGGATCTTCTGCTCGAGGTTGCGCACGCGCGCGCGCATCTCGGACACCATCTGCACGCCCTTGCTCCGGCTCGCCGCGCCCGCGGGTGCTGCGGGCGTATGTGGCAGCCGGGTGGGCGACGCACGGCCATACGAGGTCGCGGCGGGGCGGGGCGTCGGGGGACTGCGTGTACTCCGGCCGAGCGCGGACGTCGTCGCGGAGCGTGCGAGCCCCGCGGACGGCGGCGCGCCAGAGCTCGAGAGCGGGCGAGGCGAGTTTGCGGTGGAACGGCGGAGTGCAGATGCACCGAGGGCACGGCCGGGGACTTCGAGTGAGCGGCCGACAGCATGAAGTGAGTGGCGCTTGCTCGGGTCGCCGCCGAGGTCAGCTAAGCGGAGGTTGGTCTTTAGGTCCTCTATCGAGCGCTGTGCAGACGAGGATGAAGACGGCGTGGGGCTTGTGACGGTCGAGGGACGGTGGGAGGCCTGCTCTTTCAGGATCGAGATCTCCTCGTTCGCGTCTAGGAGGGGCATGCATCAGACGCCGTGGACGGGGTGCGGGGGGTGCACCCACCGCGGAGCTCGTCCTTGAGGCGCTGGCACTCCTCCTCAAGTCCGGCCTTGTCGAGTAGCTCGTGCTCGAGCAGAATCTTCTCCTCAAGTGCTTTGGAGTACTTGCCCTCGGTATCCGCCAGGCTGGAGGAGATGGCGCGCTCGTTCCGTTCAAGGTCGTCGTTGCCCATCTCGAGATCACGGAGGCGGATCTTGACCTTCTGGGCCTCCTGCCGGATCATGTCGAGCTCACGCTGGAGGGACGTCGTCGTGGTGTTGTGAGTTGTCTGCAGGGACATGAACTTGGACTGTGGCAGAGATGCTATCAGTGGGCGGGTACTGATGATCGCATACGAGCACACACACCTTCCATTGGTCGCGCTCTGCGTCTGCGCGGGAGACCTTGTGCTTGAGGTCCTTCTGCGCCTTCTCGGCGCGCTCGAGCTCGCGCTCGAGCTCCTCCTCGAGCTCCTTGCTCGAGTGGTGAAAGTCGTCGAGCTCGTTGCGCGTCTCGGCGAGGACGTCGGCGACCTCGACGTACTTTGCGCGCCAGTCGACGGACGGGGACGCGTAGCTGCAGAGAAATCGAGGATGTGAGCGCGCCGATCCCACGCCGCGGGCACAGAGGGGGGCAAAGCGCACTCGACAACGTCCGCCTCGGCGCCGAACATGGAGCCCCGGAGAGCGTGCGACGGCCCAAGCACAGCGGTCATCGGCCAGCAATCGACCGGACGAGATAGTGTGGACGGGCACACGCAGGGGGCGGACGTAGCAGAGCCGATCACTGGCCTTCACTGGCCTCGTTGCGAAGCGCTAAGCGCGAAGGGCGCGCGTCATGTGACAGGCTACATTTACTACAGATTCTCGGGCTTTGCACACTTGCGCTTTTCAATCCGCCCCGTCTTTGGGCAGCGCATCTCCTGCCATGAGACTGGCTCCATTGTTGCGCCTGCAAAGGAATGAGCATGCAATGCAACCATAGAACACGCAGACAACGAACCGGCTTCACTGGTTGCAAAGATGACACCGAGATCGTTGCGGGCTGTGGTCACATAGTAGTTCCGTGCATCACCGAGAGAGATCTGCGGAGTATAGGCCAGCTATGTCAAATGCAAGGAGAACATACTTACCACCTGTCCCTTCACGACATCCCCTCCACGAAAGCAGTCCGCAATCTTCACCTTGTCCTTTTCGGTTGCGCGGACATCCTGCACCCGAACAACGCCCTGAAAGTCCTCGCCCGCGGGGAGCGGGACACCATCCACAACAGTGATTGCGAGGACAGCCTGGAGCGGCGAGAGGCGGACGACGTGCCCCAGCACGATTGAGTTGTCCGCAGGTGGATTCGGACGCACGCGCGCAATGGCCAGCGTCTACTGTGCTGAGTATGAGTCCCCGTACATGAAGATACAGACGAGAACGCACAGAGCCCTCATAACGCGGGACCCCGACCACGCTCGCGCGGATCTGCCCTTGGCGAGCATATGTCCCTGATCCGACCACTGGTGCGGGACCTCGCGGGATCGGAATGGGCTGCCCAGGCAGGCACAAGTCCGAGGCCATGGTTCGAGTGAAAGAGAGAGCGCAGAAGAGAACACTCGGACCCGCGTCGCTCGGACTCGTGCGGGAGGTTGGCCGGGTCGCCACAGCGCTCCTCCGCCCGTCACTCCCTCCGCCTTCGCGTGTCCTCACCTCCCTCCCTCCTACAAAACTCATAATGGCCTCTTCATTGGCACGAGTTCTCCATCGCGGTAAGGGAACCGTACAACATGTACCACGTTCAATACTGAGCGGATATGTTTGTACAGGACTGCACACCACCGCGCGCCGGCATGCGCTCACAAAGTTCTCGATGCCGGCCATGAGCCCGACGATGACGGAGGGCGGCATCGCGAGCTGGAAGAAGGCCGAGGGCGACACCTTCACCGCCGGCGACGTCCTCCTCGAGATTGTGCGTGGCTGCGGCTGGACTGCCAGCACACTGCACGGCCCGCTGACATGCGCCGTAGGAGACGGACAAGGCGACCATTGATGTCGAGGCCCAGGACGACGGCATCCTCGCCAAGATCATCGTACGTTGACCTCACGCATGCTCTCGTGCGGTGCTGACGGTTCACAGAAAGCGGACGGCTCCAAGGGCGTCTCCGTCGGCTCGACCATCGCCATCCTCGGCGAGGAGGGCGACGACCTCTCCAAGGCCGACGCCCTCGCGTCCGAGTCGTCCTCCGAGGCGGCGCCGCCGAAGGAGGAGACCAAGAAGGACGCGGGCAAGAAGGAGGACAAGCCCGCGCCGAAGCAGGACAGCAGCGACGCGTCGCAGACCGCGATGGGCAGCGTGCCGCCGCCCAAGGAGTCGGCGACGTCCGCGCCGAAGAGCTCGCCGCCGCCGGGCGACCGCATCTTCGCGTCCCCGATCGCGAAGAAGCTCGCGCTCGAGCGTGGCGTTCCGCTCGCCAAGGTCAAGGGTACCGGTCCGGAGGGCCGCATCGTCCGCGAGGACGTCGAGAAGTACAAGCCCGAGGCGTCCGTCGCCTCTGCCTCTGCCCCCAAGTCGTCCGGCGGCGCGGCGGCGGCGACGGCCGAGTACACGGACACGCCTGTCTCTAGCATGCGCCGCACGATCGGCGCGCGCCTGCTGCAGAGCAAGCAGGAGATCCCGCACTACTACGTGACCGCGGACGTGAACATGGACAAGGTCCTCAAGCTCCGCCAGGTCTTTAACGCCGATCTCGCGAAGAAGGAGGGCGGCGCGAAGCTCAGCGTCAACGACTTTGTCGTCAAGGCGACTGCGTGTGCGCTCGCGGACGTGCCCGAGGCCAACTCGGCGTGGCTCGGCGAGACGATCCGGACGTAAGAATGATTGCTTACAGTCGCACCTCACGGACGCTGACTTTTCGTTCTCCAGATACAAAAAGGCTGACATCTGCGTTGCTGTCGCGACCCCGACCGGCCTGATCACGCCGATTATCAAGGACGCGGGCGGCAAGGGCCTCGCGACGCTGTCCGCCGAGGCCAAGGTGCTCGCGAAGAAGGCGCGCGACGGCAAGCTCCAGCCGCAGGAGTACCAGGGCGGCACATTCACCATCTCCAACCTCGGCATGTACGACGTCTCGCACTTCACCGCGATCATCAACCCGCCGCAGTCGTGCATCCTCGCCGTCGGCTCGACCGTCCCGACACTGGTGCCCGCACCCGAGGAGGAGCGTGGGTTCAAGACCGTCAACGTTATGAAGGTCACTCTCAGCTCAGACCACCGCACGGTCGACGGGGCCGTGAGCGCCAGGTTCCTGAAGGCCCTCAAGGGCTACTTGGAAAACCCCCTGACGTTCATGCTTTAATTTGACGGAGTATTAGTCTAGTTGGTCCATGTTTCCCGCTCTCCCTTGTGGCTTTACATTACATTTAGAGTTGAGAATACCCGAGAGATGTCCAAGCCGACCCCCGCAGACGTGGTTCCCAATCTAGAAGTGATCGTCGTGTTGTGCTCCTCCCTTCTCTCCTTCTCATTTATGTTGTAAGCTGCACAGTGCCCGCTGCTTGCGTTAGGCAGCTCGTTTGGTCCACACTCCGGTGGCGTACGATTAATGCATGCAAGTACACCGAATATGATTGATGCCAATGAACTCTACGTATGCCAGTGTACCTACCCGTGTACCTCCACGAGCCATGAACCACAAGAGTGAATATCTGCAAATGCTCAGAATAGGAACACCTAACAAGCATCAGTCAGCGTGTGCTTCCAGGACATACGTATGAACTACATACCTGATCAGGGAGTTTGCTGATCGTGCGGGGCGCCGGATAGGAGAGATCGGCCAGGTGCTTCCTGCAATGCCAGATATGTTAGCCAGATCGTTACAACTAGGCATCGATTGTGCCTACTTCATGGCGTTGTTCATTGGCGGTGGGCCACAAAGAAGGATCTTGATGTCATCAGCGGTAGGAGGCAGGTGCGTCTTGATCTGCTCCTGACTGACAAAGCCCTCGCCGCCCGTCCATCCCGGCGGCGGCTTGTTCAGAACGTAGTAGATCTTGATCTGTCCGGGACGGCTGGCGGCGAGTGCGTCAAGTTCGTCCTTGAGCAGGATGTCCTCCGGAGCGACGTTGGCGTAGATGAGCCGAACCTGCGTCTTGTCTGCGGGGTTCTTCGCAATGGCCTGGATGATCTGGAACATGGGCGTGATGCCGGTGCCACCAGCAAGCATGCCGAGCGCGCGGACGAGGTTAGGCGAGTAGTTGAACTGGCCTTTGGGGCCCTTGACGCGGATATTCTGGCCAACCTTCAACTGCGCGACGTGCTTGGAGATGTTCCCCATGTCGTATGACTAAAAATGTGATGAGCCCACAGCATTTTGCAACGAGAGTATACTATCACACCTTGATGAGCAGGTCAAAGTGGCCCTTGGTGTCGTCCAGCGTGGTCGGCGTGTAGCTCCGCATGACATCTTTGCCTTCAATCTCAGCGGACAGGGAGATGTGCTGGCCGATGGGGAGACCAAGGGAGTCTTCGGGGTGAGGAAGACCGAAGCGATACCTGGATGCGTTCATGAATCAGACTTCAACAAGCAATGAGTGGGCTTACAAAGCTGTGTTAGGCGAGATGGTGATCTTCTCGGTCAACGGGAACTTCTTCCAGACAGCAGAGTCGAGAACAGGGGCACGCCCTAAAGTTGAGATTGAGCGACCGGAGGTCCCATTTGCCGACGGGCACTCACCCTTGGGCTTTTGTCCACCAAACACAAAGTACAGCGCCGCTAACACGAGTGCACCGATAGTGCCCGCAACGGCTGCTTGGTTCTGCGCGACGAACGCGCCAACATCGAATCCGGCGTCGTTGGCCATGTTAAGCAACACGGAGATCGGGTCGAGAAAGACGGTGGTGGATGGTGTGTCAGCGTCGGACTTGTTGCGTGGTGAGCCAGTCAGCAGGAGGTCCACGGGATGGTAACCGCTCCGAGCGAGGGCCTTTTGCACAAAGTGGGAGACAAAGAAGAGGGATCCGAGCCCAGAGGCAAAGGCAAGCAGGAAGAAAACCTGGTAGCGGTTCGGCATGCACGCGGAGGCAAAGCGTGGCCGAAACGCGTCGCACGACCCCAAGAAATCGCGACCACGTGACTAGCGTCAATGCCATTACACGTCTTTCCAGCACGAACGAGGATATAAAATGTGTAGTATACATTGAGACGACGTGATGCTTCGGAGTTTGTCCACACAAAGTGGGCAGCGAGCGCCGTGGAAACCAACTCGCTCGCTGCGCATGATGAGGAGGAGGAGCAAGACAACGATGAGCGCCGAGCTCGTGGCTGTTTCGGGATGTGAAGCCCGAGTCCAGCTGCGCGGGGATGATCAGCGCATGAGCATGACGAATACAGGTCACAGGCGCACCTCTATCGTCTCCTGACAATCAGGAACGCAAGAAGAACACCTCCGAGACCGAAGACAAGCAACGTGGCTAAGATGTACTTTCCGTAGCACTGGATCTCAGACCTCAGGCACTCCCGCGAGAGCTTGGGGAGCCCGTTCTTGCCGACCGAGACCAATCCCGCCTGTGCCTGTTGCCATTCCCTCTCGGCCTCGGATGTGTGTGAATGGGGCAAGGTGCCCGCCGCCGGAGTTTCAGCGGCATCCCACTTGGAGGAGCCGGTCGGGAATCGTATGGGATGACGCGAGAGGTTGTGCTGAGGTAGCAGAGGAGTCCTGGATGTTGCAGGTTGTGAAGCCATGAGTGCGAGACGGAAAGGAGTCGGTCAGCCCAAGAGTGCGTGATGACGAAGGCCAGCGATATCATGCAGTGATCGGCGCGCACGCAGCCCGACTGCCGAGGATTTTCACTTGACCATGTCGGGCGCAGCTGATTGCCAGATGCGTACGAACAGCCTTGGCGGAGATCGCCAGGCAATCAATCACTGATGTATTCTCATTTGGTCCACCTCGTTGTTGGTCGACATGAGGTCTTTGCTCTTGCCGCGTGCCGATCTCAGGTCGGAAATCACAGAATGATTCGGACCGTGATCCGGATCTACGGAAGAACGCTGGACCATCGCCGGAACGGAAGAGGCAAGGAGAGCTGGGAGCCTTGCCTTTGGGAAAACATGAGGCCATAAGATGCAGAAGATAGAGCACAGGTTTGCGCTTCGGGCAATGAGAGTCTGGCATGAAGCAGCATGAAGCTGTCGTGAGCAGACAGCAGATCATGGAACGTGCAGAGGAGAAGGCGCGTTGTCAATCGGTCACGTGGTCGTATCGAGGGAGAACTGACAGAGCGCGCCTCTTGAACACTTGACGTGCATCCTTGCTGGGCCAGGGCTCCGTTTCTTTTCTCCTTCCCCGCGCTCAGACTCTCGGCGTCTCCGTCCTCGTTTCCAACCCTTCAAAACCTTCACCTTCTCCCGTTAGGCCTATACGGTCTCTCCCTTTTGCGCAACCCTCCACCCTCCACTCCAGCCATGGTCGCA
>LCTX01008507.1:41190-68102 GCA_002233555.1 Limonomyces culmigenus | reverse complement strand
CAGCCAACGACGCCTCATCCATCCGCTCTCGCTCTGCTTCCATCTCCTCGTACACCACCAGCACTACCACCGCCACTGCCGCCCTCGCTCGTAAGCACGAGGACTCGGAAGGCGGCGCCTCGCCTGTGGACCCGTACCTCCATGGGCCAGTTGAGGTCATCCCTGGCATCTGGCTCGGACACGAAGACAACGCTCGTGATACTGAGACACTCTCCCGTTTGGGCATCAAAGCCATTCTCAACGTGGCCAAAGAGGTCAACGGTGTCGACGAGGTCGCGGCTGCGAACGGCTTGGAGTACCTCAAGCTGAACTGGTCCCACGGCGAGAAGAACCTCGTAAAGGAGGGCTTCCCTGCAGGCTTCGAGTTCGTTGATAGCATCCGTGAGCATGGCGGAGGTGTCCTCGTTCAGTGAGTGGGAATGTTTGACAGTTGGACGGTATGACTGATGCACTGCAATCGTAGCTGTCAATGTGGCATCTCAAGATCTGGCACGATGGTCATCGCCCTCGTAATGAGGGCGGCTATCAGCGCTCATCCTGATGTTCCTGCGGAAGTCGTGGCGCTGAAGGGGATGCACGCCGCCTATGCCTATGTCAAAACAAAAAGCAACCGGGTTGGACCCAATATGTCGTGAGTCGCTGTGGTTTTTCCTTTGTAAGCAACTGACTGAATTGTTTGCTTAGTCTCATCTACTCTCTCCTTGACTACGAGAAGAGCCTCAAGAACGACGCCGTTTCTCCGACAGAGTCGGACCGCGCGTCCAGTATCGCCGAGGAGGAAGCCGAGTGGAGCCGTCGCCGTCAGGCGATGGATGCACAGACGGATGAGGAGGACAACGACCACTCGGTTGTCCGTCGTGAGGCTGAGGCACTCGATCAGGCCATGATTGACCGCCTGGAAACACGTCGTGGCTCGGTGTCCTCCACGGGCTCGTCCTCGTCGATGCCGTCGCCGGTTGTACCGCTGCTCGGTGCTGTTCCGCCTTTCAAGAGGCGCTACACTCGCAACCGCCAGAACTCGAAAGCGTCAATGTCGAGCATCCGCAGCTTCAGCTCGACCATCAGCGAGGACTTGGTCGAAGAGGAGGAGGAAGCCGAGGTCTTGGGCCTCGGGAGTGCGTACGACACGGGCTCGCGCAGCCCCAGCGTCGACGAAAGCCCGGTAGATAGCCCCAGCAACATCGAGTTCACGCCGCGCACGGCCAGGCCCATGCGCGCCGCCTTCGCACCCCTGTCCGCTGCGCCCACGAAGCTGTCCTTTGGCCCTATCACTGCCCCTGCTCACAAGACCGAGTTTGGACTGGCCAGCCCACTCAGGACCGCAGTACGGCCAACGTTTGATCTTGACACCACGCCGAAGCCGAAGACAAGACGTCGTCCCGCACCTCTTGTCAGTATCCTGCCGCCCGTTCCTTCCTCGCCCGACGCTCTTCCGCCCGTGGCGGAAACATCGGCACCCCACCCTGTCACCGCACTTGAGCCTGCACCTGAGCCAAAGCATGTGACAGCGCCCCTCCAGCTTGCCGTCCCACCCCTCCGCCGGACACGCACAAAAAGCGGGCAGCCCACACCGCCTCCCCTTTTCCTTCGGACGCTGTCGAACAACACGCGCGCCGCACCTCCGCCATCATCTGGCCCATCGCAGACGCTGTTCGTCTTCCCGCCCTCGCCGAAGAACGTGCCCGCACCCTCGCGCACGCCCAGCACCATGACTCTCATGTCGAACCTTCAGCAAGTACCCTTCCCGTTGGTCTCCCCTCCTCGCGTCTCGACGGAGGAGAAGCATGGTCGTCGGCGCTCGTACGTCGCGCTCGGCGCGCCTATGACGCCGACAACCGCGTGCTCTCGGGTGGATGCCCGCGGCTGGTTTGGCCAGGACTCATAAGCGTCCCTGACACCAACCCAACGCCTCATGCGATCACAGTCATTTCGTGCCTCTTCAGTTTCGTTTCATCATGGACTCTCTCTGTCTCCCGCATCATTGCTATTGCCTTGCCTCTGCACTTCACTCACGCATGCGTACGTCTTGCCCACGTCAGCTGCACACTTTCTCGTTTGACTCCTCATGGACTGGCCTCCGTGTATGTTGTATATATCACCGCACGCGTCTCCTCATCTCATCTCATCTCTTATCTTCCCTTCTTTGCCCGTGCCACTCCTTTTCCTTCTCTGCATCGGGCACTGTTCGTTCCAATGTGTCTGCTTGTTGTCCGCCCGCGATCGAGCACTGTTGTATTATAGCGCAAATCAGAACATCCCGTCTCAACCGGCCTACAGAATGGATCCGCCAGCGACGTGACACAAGACATGTTCATTTGATCTCGCCCACTGCCTCTTATAAACACATTCAGACCCAGCCCAGCTTCTCCAGCATCGCATGGACGTAACCCGCCACTAAATCTGGCCTATCCTTTTGGATGACATGGCCCGCTCCCTCTGCGATCACCACCTCCTTCTTGAGCCTCTTGTCCTCCTTGACCAGCTCCAAAAGGCCCTCGTTGTACTTTTGCCACGTCGTTTGCGTAACGTTGCGAGTCAAACTCATGGGCTGCTGGAGCATAGGCAAGCTCTGTTTGCCGTGGGCCTCCACGTCATGCCCAACCACGAGGAGGTAAGCGTCTTGAGGAAGCGCAGGCTGGTTGGCTTCGGGAAGGAGCAACGCAGCATTGCGACGATCCAATCCCTCGGGGTTTGGCACCGAAGGAAGGAGACGGCTAAGCCCCTTCCGAGCAGCGTGATACTGCTCAAGCGTGCAGTCCTCAGCGAGATGGATGGAGGGGTCGAAGCCCGAACCAGGTTGGTCAGGGTCAGGGAGAGTGGACACCCAGTCGGTGTTGGCTACCATAGAGTCAAGGAAGATGACACCACGGATGGTGTATAGAGAGCTTGAGTGCCGAGCCGCGAAGAGGTGGATAATAGGACATCCGATGGAGTTGCCGATCAACACAAGTTCCACTCTCTGGCTCGAAGTCCCTTCCTTCGCCATGATCGCATCGAGCAGATGACCCAGGTCATTGACGACCTCCTCCAGATCGTGTCCGTACTTTGAATCACCCGCTTTCGCGTCCTTGGGGTCGCGAGAGGTCGTGAGACCTTAGCCAAAGCGATCGTAAGTCATGACCGCAAACGATGCCTGATCCTTGTAGAATTGACCGATGGCAGGGAACCACGACGCTTGCGGGCCCATTAGGCCATTGCAGCACAGAACTAGTCTGGGTGTCTTCGACAGTGAGCCAGTGAGGGTGTAGGAAATGGGCGAATCCGGCTTGTGCGGGAGAGAGATTTCGCGAACGGGAGGCGTGGACGTGGGTTGCGCCATCTCGGGTTTTGAGGTGGATGGACCCGAAAGCATGTAGTGGCCAACTTATGTACCGGAAGCTTCTACAGCATCTGATGTTCGGATCTTGTGGAGAACTCGTCATACTGTTTGCTGTACAAGGCTTGATTATGCGGTTGTATCGCGGCTGTGATAACAGCAGAGATGTTGCCCGCCAAGCCCGAGCTATGCGCATTAGTTCGGCCTAAGCATCTGTGGAGGGCTGGTAAGGGCATAGGTGTTGACAGGCTAAATAGATGAAATTAAGTCATGTTGAACTCAGCTACTGGCACTGTACAATCGCAGTATTGGCCTGGCGGATTCTCATCCAAACAGCTTTCCGACCTGGTTCTTGACAGCACCCGCGAGCAGTTGTCCACCCAAGCCTCCAACACCCCCAAGGCCCCATCCGGCGGCAACGGCGCTCGACCAACGCTGCTTGGCATCTCGATCCGCATATGTGAAGCCAATAGCATTCGTGACGTTAAACTAGTTCGAGTCAGCATCGAGAGTTGAAGTAATGGAATGATAGCATGAGCTTACTACGATTGCCAGAACAACAATGGGAATGAATCTGGGACACATGTTAGCCACTCGCATCGCACGATGAGTGAGGATGCTCACGAAATGCTAAGCCGGAGAACGGACACAACCAATATGGCTACCCATGCTGCAGGATATGCATAGAGAGCGATCTAAAGAGGAATGTTCGATGGGTAGACCGTCACGAGTAGTGTCACATACCCAAAACATCCTGCGAATGTCATCAGACGTGTGGAAGAGACATCGCGATATGTCGCTTACTTGGAGTCAACAGGGTTTGCAGGCCGGGAGGGCTGTATGGTTCTGTAAGCCAGCAGCTCACAGCTGTGTATCTCATGAACTGACGTCGCGGCTCTCAAACACCCAATAGCTCTCCCCATCATCGTCCACCTGCGCATGCGCCAGTGAGGTACGTCAATTATGATACCGACACTGACTCACCTGATTCCAATATCTCAACCCAACCAGTGTTCGCCCTGATACATTCTATAGCACTGGTCAACGTCAAGTGGCGACTATGGGCATGCTTCACTGACCCTGCACGTCCAAAAGTCCATGGCAAGGAAGACGACGACAATAACGGTCATAAGTATGTAGTTGCTGAACACGAAACCGCCCAAGACGTAGACCACGATGGCAAGTGTCCGGAAGCAGAAGAGGAACAGAAGCGCAGCAGGATGGGCAGACTGAGGACTGTCTCAGAATACATTCACAAGAGTGCGAAGGTTCGACTGACTTGTCGGAAGATAGACGCAATGCCTACACGTTCAACATGTTAGTAGTCGGACATACATAAATCCGGATACTCACCAGATTCAGCATCCGAGTGATTCGTCGCCATCTGCCCGTCCGTAGACCGGTTCGTTGGAGTGAGGACCACTAGCGCTCCTCGAGCAGCACCAGTCGGCAACGAGGAAGATGAGACCTCCTCGTCAGGTTCTATGTCATTGTTGAGCAGAGGTTGGTGTGAACTCATTGTGGACAGAGGTCGAGAGCGCTGGCGCCTATTCTGCGCGATCACGCCCTCCACTTGCTTCCACCCCGCCATGAGCGGAGAGTCCACTCCTTTGCTCCCACCGGTCCACGGCAGCGGTTCAGGCGGAAACCTTGTTCTATATGGCTCTGAGCGGTCTGCACATGATCGAGCTCCCTCGGGAGGCATTCGCGAAGGCACATTGATATCTGGAACGGTCGACAATGTTAACGAATTGGTTGCTGCTCTCGCAACATGCATCGAGCTAGATAAACCTCAGTCAAGACATGGTGTTCTCGACTCGTGGAATGACACGAAAGAACGGCGTCAACGGCTCGCTCTACTTTCCGTTAGAGTGGAGCACCTTTGGCGTGACCTTCTGGAGCAAGCCCGGTCGGATGCCGACCTGGCTGATATGTTGTGGTTACCTGTTCCTGTTCAAAATGGCTCAGATGACAAGACTCGAAGTAAGGATCTGATGCCGTACCAGGAGTGCTTTCGCTAAAGTCCCCCTAGTCATTGACCTCCTCGCTCATCCCCGCTGTCCCGACGCACTCGTCACACATGTCGTCGTCGAACTTCATGCAGAAGATGTGTGGAAAAATGGACGCCAGATCTCTCACACAGCCGATGGGATATTGGATCAGATGTTGGCTCGCTATGACAGATTGGCGACCCCGTTGTATGTACAATCTGGCAAGCGTGAAATGCTAGGCTAACATTCACGTTCAGCTCGTTACATCTGGTTGATGTTTCGCTTCAACTTGCATTTGCGGGACTGCTCCTTCGATATATACTGGATCCGCCTTCTCCGGTAGTCATCGACCAAGGCTATCTAGACAACTTTGGCTTCAGCGGTGTCCTTCTCTGCATCTACTCTGCTGCATATCTGACGTCCAAGCGTACACTTCATGGGCTGTCTTTTTCCATCCTTCTTGTAGCATTCATCGTGGCCTTGCCTTTCGCTCCCATCCCCGGCAGCGGCGCTTTTGACCTCCTCCTCTTCGCGTTCATCCTCCACATTCTTCTCCTTCATGCCCCCACTCTGCCGACACCCCTCTTGCTATTTCGCCCAGAAGAAGTGTTACCTCTTGCTATATTGCTATGGCGGAGTTTCACTCACACATGGATTCCCATCCTCGGGTTTTTTCTTCCTGCACTTCTACTCGCGACAAACCTTCTTTCCATCTCTCTTGCAGATGTTTTCCTTCGACAAATCCCTCATATGACTCAGATATTCCCACAAGCACCGGTTGAGACACGAGCTGCTTTCCTCACTCTATATTTACTCATCAACTTCGTCGTCCTCACCTCCATTGCCATGATGGTCCTCGTTTATTCTTCCACCCACCTTCAAACCCCTGAATCTAGCCGCTGGGACCAGTACGGCAAGACTATTGGCATCAAGGCCCGGCAGACGCTCATACATGGAGTGATCACATATTCGTCGAACCAGCGTCAGGCCTACAGCTTCCCGACACCAATCAACCTTGCCGTGAGGCTTGTGCTACGTTTGCCTGCCCGCGCTGGCGAACTCTGTGGATGGTCAAGCGCAGGCGAGTACCGCCGACGGGGCGAGCGTGTCCTCTGGCGTGCAGTGATCGTCCCTCTTACCATCGTACCCACAATTATTACTTGGATTATGGACCGCAATGTAACTTGAGACTATTTACACGTGTATTGATAGATATGTCACAGCCAGATACATAAGCGCTTTAGGATCAAGTCATGAGTGGGCATGCGGCTGCGTACCTGACTCACGAGGAGATGGTGGACCTACACCGCTTCTGTTCATGTGGGCTGGGGCGGAGTAAATGCTTCCGCGGCGAGTCGTCCTCCGTTTAGCTCAACACATCAATGCGACATCATGCATCTTGACACAGTCAGAGCCCATGCCTGTGAGACACCTACTCTCCTGGAAGGTGAACATGTAATATCGGCCTATGCGCGTCGCATGTCCGGGCGTTGGTAGTATCAGGAAGGATTACAAAAGCGGCCTGGGTACAAGGACCGCACTGCTTCCATGCCGTACACAAGCAGAGCCTCAAGGCGTCAAATACATATATAACGCGGGGATCTGTACAAGCGCGCGACCACTTGCCTCCTCAATGCTCAAGAGGAACCACATCCGTGTACGTGGGCTTTCCACCTTCGCAGGTGCCGCTATTGGTGGATTGGCCAACATTGCCGGTACGTGCGTCTGTCTTACATCTCTCGAGTTTTGCTCACGCTCTCCACGTAGGCGATGCAGGAGTACCTGGCTTGAGCGTTGCCGGTGGCCTACTGACGCAGATCTGCAAACTGTGTGATGACGCTGCCGACAGACACGTGCGCTTCTTGTCTATCCTTCGCGGCCACTTTCATTTATCCATTAAAACAGGAGCGCTTCGCGCACATCGGCGTACTGGCTGACGGGTTCAGAAGTCTCGTCGAGGAAAAGGAGAAGGAGGAAGACGAAGCATGCCACCATGAACTGGATATGTTGGCCGATGACCTGCGTGGGTGCGTCAGCATCTACTCGCTTGTGTTTCATTTTTGCTCAATGGTTCCGCAGAGACATCGAATCTGTCAAAGCAATATGTTCGAAATATGCCCGCAAAATAAGATTGCGAGACATATGTGAGTTAACCGTGACTTTTCTTACGCTCGCTTTCAATGCTTAATTTCCCGTACTAGTTCTACCCTGGCGTATGATCTCTGCCCTTTCAGAATGCGAACGGAAACTAGAAATAGCGAAAGACAGATTTACTGCAAGTGGTCATCTTCCCGGTGCGCGGTTTCTGCTGATACAAGAATACGTGCAGCGCGACTCCTTGCAGATTCTCATGCGTGGGCAAAAGCGCCTTGAAGACGGCCAAGAGCGTATTGAAGGACGTCAAGTACATCTCGCCGATGGTCAGGCGCGTCTCGAAGGCAATCAAGCGAAGATCATCGAAAACCAAGCTCAACAATCTGACCGGTTCGCATACCTACGATCCGACATCCAGGCAGGTTTCGCAGCCTTTGAGCGCGGAAACACAGAACTGTGGGTGAAACAACACCCCGATCTAGTTCGCGAAATATTGTCTTCCGTACGTGCCAGCCTTTGTACAGGCAGTCATCGCTTACCCTTGCAAGCAGGGGCAGTTGGGACCAACAACCGATGCCGAAACCGAGCAATACCAAGCACTGATTTCAGCCCTTCTTGAGCACGGAGGCGAGGCGATCGCTAATCTCCAAGGCATGGTTGTCCGTGGCAAGCAGATTGTGCCAGAATTTGTTTGGGTTGGGCAATTGAAGAACGCAAACGCGAACACACCTCAGAAGGTTCTTGTCTCTCCTGACCTTCCTCTTGGTGTGCTCTAATCCCTCAATTTTAGTTCTGGGTACGGAAGATGAACATTCAAGTAAACTCTAACGTCATCGGTGGAGAAGGAGAGACGAAAAAAACCCGAGTAAGTCAGCTGCCGACACTCGAATGTCCAACCTAAAGGGTGTGGATCAGCGCCTACAAGAAGAGATGAAGATGACAGCCACCATAAGACACTCCAACATCATGCGTGTGTACGGTATATTCGTTGATCAAGACATGAACGAGGCTCTTCCAAGTCTCTTCACGGTCAGATACCCTCATATCATGCCACAACCACATCTGAGCATCTTGCATAGGTATCGAAGTACGAGGAGTACAAGCCCCTCGATGAGTGATTCATCTCGTTCATTTGTCACGGCACACGTACTCAAAAACCTCCCAGATACCTTCGCGAGTACTTTGAAGAGAACCCAGTCGGCGTAGTAAGGAGTATTGTCCTGTCACACTATTTCCACTAATTCGTGAAACAGCTCACAGGTGCTGCTCGTGGTCTGGCGTACCTACACCAAGGACCTCTAGTTCCTGGCGAACCACTGGTACATGGTGATGGTGTGTGACTGTGCTTCTGCAGTAAGATGTCGTCTTTTACTGAACACCATACAGTGCGATGCGTATGTGGTTTGCTCGTGAGATACTGGCATACATTGACTTTCGTTATTATCGCCTTCAGCGCAAAATTGTGGTCACTCCAGACGTAAGCAAGCTTTGCAAAGGCGAACACTGAACAGACAGCTGAATACAACAATCAGGGAACAGCAAAGTAGGATGCAAGGCTGCGCTTCAAGTTTACTAGGCTAATGTGATGCCAGGATCTTTGACCTAGCGTTGGCCGCAATCATTCAAGAAGCCAGCCGTGGTCAAATGACAACTCGAACGTCACGAGACGAATCCATTTGGTGGTTGGCACCGGAATTAGCAGTGGTAAGGCGTTGCTGATGGAAACCGTGGAGATACAGTTGATGATTCAGTGAACTAGGACGATACTGAGCTACCTAGTTCCTCAAGCGACGTCTGGTCATTTGGCATCACTATGATTGAATGCCTCAGCGTCAAGGAGGACATCCCACGCGGAGAGGACCGACATCCGTGAGTTCAATCGAGCTATGTGTCCATTGCCTTTACTCATACTTTCTCGTAGCTTTCCTTGGATTCGCAGAGCCGGCGGACTTGCAATCTACTACTCGAATTTGGTGTCGGAAGTGTGCAATGGCACCAAATTCGAGTACGAGAAAAAACCGAAGAGCTCCTACGCGGACAAGTGGGGCACAACAGAAGTTTGGGAGACAATCAAGAGCTGCCTAGAGGTAGACCCAGCGAAGCGGCCATCAATGAGTCACATCGAGTCACGTCTTCAGAGACTATCTTGATTATCGTATACTACCGGACTCGTTTCATGACCATCATGTAATTCACTGCATCATCCTCCAATCTCATGCGTCTATATGCTGAACGCCTGTCCTCTCTGCCTCCCAGAGCTGTTTGCAGCCGAAATCAGTGAGACATTCTTACTTGACCAAGTGACCGACAAACCTCAAAGAACCGACGTCTGTCGACGACATTGACACCCCGGCAGCCACTCAAGTCGAGCTGCTCCAGCCAAGGACAAGTGTCGATAAGCGGAAAGAGTCCTTGGCCTAGGTGCAGAATCATCAGTGTAGAGCTCAGAATGGCCATCTCGACTTAACCAGTAAACTTGGTGCCGGCGGCACTGAGGGTGCGCAACGATCTGCAGGCCGACAGGAATGGCACAGCGTCGTCGCCAACATCTGTGTTGTCGATGACCAGAACCTCTAGCGGTGGCGGAGGAGTGGCTGGGTCATCTCCAATCAAGCCTTCAAAATCCCCCGAGCGCAGTTGCTTCATTCCCGACAAGTACAGACTCTAACGGACAATGAGATCCTCGAACAGGGATATGCGAAAGTTAACGCACCTTGCAGTTGCGTCCGATACGAGTCACAAAGTACGCCAAGGCTCCGTCACGTCGAGCTAGTCCTAGTTTGGTATTCGCTGTAAGGTTCACCACTTCCAGGTGCTTGGCATGTGCAAGTGCATCGGTGAGATCCCTCAAAGCAGTATCGGAGAGTGTCATAGCAGAGGTATTGCCGATGCGAGCAGATGTTCCATGCCCACCGCCCATCGCCGCAAGATGGAGCACGCGCAGTTTGGTGAGCCCTCGAATAGCTTCGACCAGCTCTGCTGCTGGTATGGCCGTTGATGTGAGCACCAGCTTCTCTAGCAACGAGCCTTGAGTATACTTTGGCACGTACGCGTGGCGGATACCCGTGAAACCGAGGTCTAATCTGGTTAGATTCGGACACGCTTCAAGAATAGGAAGAATCGATACATCCGTCAGGTCTGTCTGCCGAAATTTGAGCTGCCGTACACGAGGAAGTAGCAGATCCGAGTCGCCCGACCGCAAGGCATTCAGGAGCTTGGAGAATGTAGTATCCGTCTATGTCAGATATGATCAGAGAATGATAGCAACTACGGCCCACGTAATTACCCAGTTAGGGACTCCAGCCAATTTGAGTGCTTGTAGATTCGGGCAATTGGTGATGATCGGTAATAAGGATATCGGCGTAATCGAAGTGTAGCTCAGGTTTAGGCTTTCCAGTGTCAAGCAGTGCTCTGCAGTCGCAGCTACTGTCTTCACGGATACTTTGGAGCAACCCCGGAGACTGAGCGTCTTCAACTTCGGCAACTGGTTGATGACAATCGCAAAGTCGTTATCCGAGAACTTTGGGAAATCCACAAGGCGTATATGCTGAAGGTTGCTGGCGTTTCTAGGCAACGCCAAGAGGGTAGGCTTGATCACTCCCTCAAGGCTTCCTGTCAACGTAACGCTGGAGCCTCGGAGAAAGTGCTGTCATTAGCAATTGAGGGCAGCGATTCAGCAAGTGCGATATAAATGGATATACCTGGGCGATCACTCCGTGCGATAGTAGTTCGGGGCTGTAAGCCGAGATCTGAGCCAGTAGGTTCGGAATGACATGTTCGGGCAGCCGATCAAGCTGCTTCCTCGTCTGTGGCCAGGTCCCTTCACGAGTAGCAAGCTTCCTGAAGTTGACCGCAAACGAAAGCGTACATAGAGTCGCCAGTGAAGTTGCATGTAGATCAGGGACTTCACGTGTAGAGACTGACGCCGACGAGATAGGTTGTCGCCTACGCGTCATAGGATCGTCGTCATCTTCATTCGCATCGCCAATTTGCCGACTGGGCTTTCTCTTCCGCTCTCGATCAGGCATTTGCGAAATTATACGAGTGAAATTGTGTTGCAATACACAGAAGCAAGGGCAAACAGAAAAGTAAGAAGGCAAGAGCAAACGGCAACCATTAGCGCCCGCGAAATGCGGTTCATCGTCACAGAGGTCTCACATCACCCACTGCCACACAGCTTCAAGCTTGTTCTTGGGCTTCGGCTCATCGTAGCACGCTGCCTCAATCTCCTTGATGCCGGTCACAAAGTCCATGTTCTCGGGCGCCACCCAGCCAGTCCTGAAGTAGAACCGAGATCCCAAGTACAACACCGGGAAGAACACCAGTGGAAAGTAATTGGTGACAAACGTGTCCTACACACAACTCTCGTCAACAACAGCAAGACAATGGCAGGAATAACACTCACCGTTGCCCAGTTGCCCTTCAGGAAGACCGTCCATCCCGAGAACACGCAGATGAGCAAGCTCATGAATGCGGCATAGTACGCAGCATACGGCTGTCAGACAACTCTGTAAGTGTCGGGCACATAAACTGAAGAGGTTTGGACTTGCCTGAAGCTTGGAGGCGAAGGGTAGAGTCGAACGATCGAAACCCTGGCGTATAAGGCCCTTGTGGAAGCGGATGTAGGTCACCGAAATTGCGAACCACGTCATCAAGCCAGCGACGGCGGTCATGTTGACGAACCTGAAGGACAGTTAACATGTAAACGTGGTCCGTGACAACAAGAAAACGTACCAGCCGAAGACTCTACCAGAGCCAGAACTCACGCCCATGAAGGCAAGCTATGGGACATGGTCAGCCTAGCCTTTCGTGTACGAGCAGTTACAACACACAGTGCCAAACGCAGCGCAAGTTAGGATTGCGACCCATGGCAGGCCACTTTTGGTTGTCCTCTTGAAGATGGCAGGCGCGTTGCCTCCAACAGCAAGCCCATCTAAGCGCGCGTTGAATCAACTGAGGACAGAGCGGAACAAGAAAAGGAGTACGTACAGAGAGCGCGAGAGCTAGTGTAAAGATCACTGGAGGCCGCCGAAGTTGCCGAAGTGAGGAGACATGCGTTGATGAGCTAGGAGACATGAGCATATTCCAGGTGATTGATTCAAGTAGGCTTACACCCGGCAACCCTTTGATACCCTAGCCGAAAATATGATCAGCAAACAAGTAGCACGAGCCAGCGTATGACCTACTGCTCGGCCAATAGCAATGACAAACGGTGACTGAGCAGCCGTTCCCTTTCCGGACGCCAGGGTCAAGTGAGGGTCATTTGAGGGAACCAGCAAGCCTATACTGCTGTCAGCCATTGCTCCCCTCCGAAGAGCAAGCACATACCGATGACGGTGACTCCACCAATGTAGAAAAGTAGAATACGGATGTAAACCCGGCGAATGGCACGGGGCTGCGATGAGAAGAGCACGTGAGATAGACAAGCAAGGAGCGAAGCCAAACATCTCTCACCAAATTACGGCGAGGGTTCTTGGCCTCACCAGCTGCAATCTAGCGAAGTTTCAGCTCCTGCACACTGTACATGGTTTTCAATGCATACAGCGACAATTTCGGTCCCCTATCAAATGATGAGACATGCATGACCAGACCCAAGGTCAACCGAATAACTCACGATGAACGAGAATGCTGCCTGCGTCATGACCGACCACCAACCCAGGAAACGACCCTGTCCAGCCATTAGAGAGGCAGATAGACTTGCTTCAAGCGACGTGCGAACCTCAGTGCCACTGATGTTGTTGTACTGCACAAACGGCCCAGGCTCTTTCCAGTAACGGAAGCCAAGACGGTCGTGGTTTGGACCACCTCCGAGGTCCTGGTCACAAATTAGTCGTTATGAGACACTCGGCACACGTCCGACCCACAAGGATGATACCCAAGATGATCAGGCCCACAATCGTCAATACTTTAACCGAACTGAAGGGATGTAAGCTCCGGATATTCAGCTGCACATTGTCCTTCACTCACCAGAACCAAAACTCTGTCTCGCTAGAAGAATATGAGATCAAGGTTCGGCTATGCACGATCAAGATCGCTTACCCAAACTATAAGATTATCATGTTAGTCTCCAGAATTGACAATGAAGAGCACTACTACTTACGCCACGTGCACCAAGCATGTTTATGCCGATCACGACCGCAAGCAGAAGAGCGATCCAGGCGGCACCTGTCCATGATTACTTCTCCGCTCTCCACTAAGAGGCTGGGTCAGTGCGCACCATTGATGTCTGTCCAGTAGCTGATGAGGATTGATGCAGCACTGAGCTCGGCAGGCTGAATGATAGTCCAGTTATACCCTGCGAAGCATGAGTATACATGACACATGTACAGTCATTGAACACACAGTAGTTCCAGCCTAAGAAATATGTTAACATCAGACGGACAGTAGCTCATGAAGTACTTGCCCATTGCAAAGCTCCAGCTCGGGCTGACAAAGCGTTCGGCCAATTTGATGTGACCGCCGGGGATGGGCAGGTAACTGTGACATGTCAGAGACAGGAGATGAAAGAATATGGTGTGATGCTCACGCCACCATCTCGCCTGCACGAACTGATTAGAGAGTGGATTCAGGTGTTGATGATAAAAACGCACCCAAGCTGATCATGACCGTGTAAACGATAGTGCCTGTAACACGGTTAGAGGCGACTTTCAAGTTATGTGAAATGGCAATACATACCGACCGCAGCATAGCCGAGCAGCAAGCCCACGGGACCTTTGGAGGAGCGACATGTCAGAGAACGTACAGTTATCTGGTGAGGATGTATAAACCTCCGTTTGCCAGCGACGTCCCAGTTCCGAGGAACAATCCTGCACACGACCGTCAGTACTGGTTTAGTGAGCTGCGCTGCGCGACGTACCGGTACCAATAACGCCTCCGATACTGATCATAGCTATGTGCCGGTTCTTGACTACCACCTCCAGCGTCAGCATGTCGGTGCGAAAACAGGGAAGCGCATAGCGACTCACGGTTTCGAGCAAGACCTGGGCCATCTATGTCATCATGATACGCCTCTTCGTTGGCGTCGGACACGCGAGCCTCCGTGTCGCCAAACTTCTCGTGAGGATGTTTCTCGCCCACAGCAGCCATGATGGAGAGGGGAGAGGAAGGACGCGAACCCGAGGACCCTGTTCTTTATCAGAGAGCAGGACTGAACTGCATAATGATGTCTGTCCAAACCCGGGCCTCAGAACGTCAGCCACGCGGTTGTTGCCGACTCTTTTTCGGCCACTCAACGTTTTGCAAACAGGATTTGTCACGTTTGATGTTCTCCGGAAAAAATGTCGTACGTTTGCATGACGACATCATTTTTTGACATGCAATGGTTCCCAGACATGAACACGTCATCCTTCATCAGCGCTCGTTCACCGCGCGCATGGCTTGGCAATGCAGTTCAAGATAACGAGGAAAAGGTGTACAATATTACAGTATGCAGTCTCAGACGCTGCTTAGGCCAGCTCTCCATGAGCAACGATCGAGTGCGGTCTCGACTGCGGGTCTAGCGGAGCCTTCCCACCTGCCAGCTTACATACGCAACCACAGCCAGTGGGACATGTATTGAACTCGTGGGCTTTCCAACAGGTCAAGTGAAGAGTGTGTGTGCAATTGCCGCACATCATCGAAAGACCTGAAATATGTTCAGTAACGTTCAGCAGCGAAGAATAACTCTTATCGACCTTGTATCGGACGTCGACAAAGTGTACACGACGGCTTCGTAGTGTATGCGTGCCTTCTGTCAGGCGTGACAGGTCGTGTAAGTCCTATGAAAAATGTCAGCGTGATGTAGTATGGGTGCGAGTGAGCTTGGTCACCTATGATATGAGATTCGGAGGATATAGAGCCATTCCTCTCTAAGGCCTCTCCACCGGCCGTGCGCAGCACTTTTAGCAGCTCCGCCCTCTTAAGGAACAATTCCCAGCTGTAAAGGATGTCTGCGTAGGCGTAGATGTGTTGAGCAAATTGTGTAATGTGCTTAGGGCCGAAGAGTGCGCCACCCTCGGGGTCAGCCCTGAAATGCCAGTCAGAAGCGGGTCAGGAACGGCCACATACGCAAGCCTCACGGTGCCCATGTCCTAGCCACGATGACCTTTCTTTCTTTAATGACTTGTGTCCCTTCTCGATGGATATTGACACGCCTCCCGTGACCCGCAGAATGGAAAGAGATGGGCGTTCGTTTCGGAGACATACGAGCTTGAGCCCACGAGCTACTGCCAGTCTGTGTCGTACCCTTCAGAGCGGGAAAAGGTACTCGACTCGGTGCACCCGAGGCAGCATCCGATAGACGATGAGGACGCCCCCGTGCGGGTACAGGAATACCCACTGGAGAGTTCGATCCATGTGGTAGAGGTGAGCGCTCATGGACGTCTCTGTGCTGCCTCCCAGACAAGCTTGTGTTGAAGAGACTGGACCATGATCCTCGACCGGAGACCGCCGTAGATGCTGTGGGAGGGGTGACGACGGGAGACGGTGTAGAGTTGGGAAGGCGAGGCCAGCCGGGCGAGAGGTCCCGCTGTTTCCTTTGCCGAGAGAAGTAGTCTGCTGCCTGAGTCCGCTTTTCTGTATCCATACTAGGTGGTGGATGCGGATTAGGCGCAGCCGAGGCCAGAGCCAAGAAATTGAGGCGAAGACAGAACACGGATATCATTGCCAGCATTGGTAGATCTTGGACTGCCAGAAACGAGTCATACCTGGGCACTCGTCAGTTTAAGTAGCAGCGTGCATCATGAATTACTCACAGCTTCTGGAGAACGGTGAGTGCCAATCCCTTGCTCTTGGCCTCTCTGTTGCATCCAACCAACGATTCTAGCATAGAGAAGATGCGGCAGTGGTGAAGTTGCCCCAACCGATGTGCAGCTCGAGCATTCTGTTGACATACTCCTGGAAGTCCATCCGGCGAGTCAAAGACCACCTGCCCAGCCAGTCTCCGATCGAGGCCAAGTATGGCGGAGGCGTCACGAATGCTGACGGTGCTCCGTCGCATAGAGAGGAGTTGATACATGGTTTCGTCGCTCTGGCCCGCCCCCGGAAGTGACCGGATAGACCGCTCCATAGACGGAAACGCAAGGAGATTTGCCATGAGACGAAGAATGTTGCTAGCGTCCTCTCCTCGCCTTGGTGCAGTTTCCGTCGATGGCCGATCCCGAGCCACAGCAGCCAGGCGCTGCATAGCGTCCCCAAGCGTGACGGGCTGATGCGAATCTAAAGGAAGGGAGGAGCTCGAATTGTTGGCTGTGAGGTCCGAGAGCACGTTCCGCACGATTCGTGGTGGAGCACGGAAGAAACACACCAGTTCGCCTGTCCTTGGATCAGCAAACAAAGCTTGTTAGAACACAAAAGTGTGCTGACCGTTGGGAGCAAACACGCCTTGTGAAGTTCGAGGCTCGCCGAGATTCTTGTTAAGTTTCATGATTCTAGCAACGTTGCCTTTCTTCATGTTCTCCGCCGCAATATCTTCGTCGGAATCACTATCAGCGACAGGACTGGGGGCACGAGCACGATCTCTAGTTCCAAATCTTAGGAATGTAAGACATGGCTCCAGCACACCCTTGTGTTCTGCCAAGATGGTGTCCAGCTCGGCGATGATTGCTGCACGGTTTACCGCAATGAGAGGGTTCTTGTCAAGATCAAACGTCGGCATTGCGGCTGGATCATGTCGGTAGTTTCGTGGAAAGTCGAACGAGATCCGTACAAAAGCCATCGCGGACCCCACCCCCCACGGGCCGTGCAAGGTGACGGTGCACATCCGTTTCTTAGCATCGAACTACCTCGCACATCAGCATAGAGCGCAATTCTGTCCGCCACACGTCCTGACCTTCTCTAGTCTGACCTTGTGGGCAGCCAAGGCAGTCAACGCCTGCTTGACTCTGCATCGTGTTTGTCAGACGGCGAGGTCACGGAAATGGCTCAACTCACTCGTCCTGTAAAGCTGGGCTAGCCTCTTCCTCTCGATGATCTCGACTCCCACTCCCACTTTCTTCCCGTGTGCCTTGTCGGCTGTGGTGGTCGCGACTCGTGTTACGACTTTTACTTGGCATCCTTGAACTAGGCCCACTCTCAGTGCCGCTTCGACTCCCGTCCTTCTTCTGCTCGCGTCGGATGGACTTCAACCACTGCAGTTGGTCGATTTGCACCGACTTGCTGGTCGTCATAGTCGGTCCACGTGACATAGTTCCTCGCGACATTGGCGTGCCTGACATCTTCATAGAGGTAGTAAGTGGTGATTGCCGGACCTCCTGAGATGTTACGGTAGCAAGAGAGTGACGCTTGGAGACTCCACCCGTATGATCTGGTCGAGGATATGGAACTCGGACTTGGTCAAAGATGGCCATGCTGGGTCCAAGAGGAATTGACACCAAGCCGCTGGCATCATGCGCGGCCAGGACCGGAGGAGGATTACGATAAGACACAGTCTTTTGGTGACTCGAAGGGTACGGCGCAGTGGGCTTCTCGTATCCTACTTTCTGCCACAGGAGTCGTCAAGAACAAGCAAATGGTGGTGGAAGTGAAACACACCTCCATGGTGTCTTGAACTAAGGGCCAAAATCGGAGACTCCTATCCTTGGACAGAGTGATTAACTGGAACTGTTGATGACCTGTTGACACCACATCGATACAGCTTCATCCCAAAGGCAAATGACCACATACCTATCCCACCCCTTCGCCACACAAACTCCTTCACAGTGTCATCATGCCCTTCGAAACGTTCCACAACATTGGCGGACGTACTACTGTACGCATACATCTCGAGCGCGTTCTCTCCCCGTTGCGGCAGACTAAGCACACCACTGCCGAACGGGAGATCTCTTGCTCTCCACACGGGATACGGAAGACTGATGCTTGCGGAGGCTTGTGCGGTCTTGGCATGATCTGGAGACCATGAGGCAGAGCCAATAACCGGACTAGGTGGACGTGTGAGTAATTCGCCAGCAACCGTCGTGTCCCAGACTTTGATCGTCTTGTCCAGCTATCCAAAACATTCAGTAGTGGCTGATAAACGAGGAGGATATGCTTACCGAGCAAGTGATGAGCTGGTTTGGACTCTCGTAGCGCCAGTCTATGCCGTAGACCCGTGCAGAGTGTGCGGGTATTCTAGAAACAGGCAGAGACCCTTTCTGCAAGTTGAACGATAAGCGGCCGCAGTCAAATGAGAGACATTCCTACGAACTCGAGTATCCCATACAAAGACTTCGTTGCCGTGTGAAGAGGCCAGAATATGATCGTGTTGTCGCGACCATTTGACCTGCGTTCCTCCGGCTACACGTCGGGTCAGTTCCTGTTTGAGCAACAGAGAAAGATAGTTGATAAGCACCTTCGAAAGCGCAAAGCCCTACGTATGTGATAAGTCCATGGTTTAGACAAAGGGGATGAGGTCTTCTCACCAAGCGCAGGCCTTGCTACCGAACGCATGTCCCTGTCATAGTAATTGGCTCAGCTACTTTTGGTGGTCACTTCGCCTTATCAAAGCCTTCATACCAAAGCCAGACCCAGCTATCGAGGCCGGTACTTGCAACCATATCCGAGTTACGTGGGCTCCAGTTGATGTCGGTTATCGAACGGTAGTGGGCTTCGAGGACGTGCTCAATCGACGACCGTCCCGAGAGGTTCAGATTCCATATGATTCTAGAAGATCGTAGTGAGTAAAGCAGGGCGTCAGCAGGAACGAACTCAGAGCACACACAGTTTCTCCGACGAGGTTGAAACGATAAGCTCTCCCCGGTCACGATGCCTGTGCAAGTATCTTCATTCGAGTTTCGTATAGAGCGCAGGAGGTAAACTTGCTATACTCACCACTGAACGTCTGCGCAGTCCCAGGTGCCGCCTTGAGCAAGGAATCGAGGGAGTGCCTCAGGGTCCTGCAGATCGATGATATACAGTCCTGTCCGCCGTTAAGCACTAGAATTCGCAAGGTTTGCCGGGATTACCTCTCCGACTGATGCAAGAGTGAGCATCAGTAGTTAACGAGGAACACTTGTGCTCACGCAGCAAGGACGAGGTCGCGGCTAGTAGGACTTATGCTCATCTGTACGCCCAGAGCTTAACAACTGCCCAGAGATAGCGTGTACTGTCTCACATTTCCGACAGCATCTCCAATGAGGCGTGAAAGGTCTATCTGTACATGGCGTTGAAAGTTGCTGCCGCCTTCCGAGCTGTCCGACCCATCGGAGCCAGGCGACCACGATTGCTCAGGCATGGCTGGGTCGAAGTGAAGGCTCACAGACAGTCGGTATTGTATAGCGAGAAATGAGGAGTGTAGCTATTGTTCATTCCAAGAGGTCGTCTTGAGTCTGGGGAAACAGGTCCTCGACCGTAAGAAGGCAAGCTGGGCGCGTCAAAGAAACTCTTCTCTCGTCCACTACCACAAACAGCTGGGACTCGGTTCTACAACTGAACATAGCTGTTGCTCTCGATGTTCTGAAATGAGGGAGAGGCTTACTCGTTGCCTACGGAACCTGTCACCACTCGTCTACACGACTGTCCTGCCATCTTTTCATACTGGTTGACCTCCACCGCCGATTCCCTGCCTCAACCTGTGATCGGTGCGCATGTACCATATTGCATCGTACACTTTGGACTAATCAGATATTAGGAAGCTGAGGCTTTGTCCAGCTCGGTTTTGCATTAGCTCCAAGCAGACTGTCCAATTCATTTCTTTCCAATTCCCCGTGCGCCCCTAGCTCAGGTATCAACAGCGACTTGACTGGTGTGGACCGATCTAGTGACATATATGCGCTAGGCGTTGCCCCACCATCCTGCTGTCCAACCAGAAAACCATCCATAACATTACCGAGCACAACTTCCGCATCCTCGCATAGACACGCCGTAACCCACAACGTCATACCACCCACCCTCACAATCCCGCTTTCGTCTCTCTCGACGACATCATCCCATTCTTCTCGTGTTGGAACCTTGATGACCGAATTTTCTGTTGCTGCTTATCGGTCACAACTGGTATGATGTGTCCATCTCTCAAACAAGCGTCCCTGATGAACTTGTCATATAGAAAGCCAAAAAGCTGAACCAACTCGAGAACCAACTCGAGAACGCACGCGAAGCTCAGACTGCCGCTCAAGCCGCGTTGGACGAAGCCGAGCTCCGCGTTCGTGCAGCGTACGTCAAGGTTGCCGTACGTAGCCTGCAGAGCGCCGCATCGGAGCTCCTCAGCGTCATCGAGGACTGTGTTGCCTCTCCTCCTCCGTCACAAACTCTTTTGAAGACTTGATCGATTCATGACCATCTTCTTGCACCACGATTGCGCGCTGGTTCCGACCTCTTACAGACGATGTCCGTACTCTAGATTCCAATGGATTGTGAACACAAGTAGCAAAAGGTCGCGGGTAATCGGTGTATGCGGATCTAAGCCCGCACCTCCCCTATGATATGCAGAGTTGAGGACACGGGCGTCGGGGGGTTAGAAGCTGTGGAGGAGCATGTGTTGAGCAGTCAAAGTTGTTGAGGTCGTTTCCGGATGTTGCCTTGCTTGTAGTCGCCGGCAGCGGTGTGCACGTCTCAGAGCTCTTATACCCACGCTTCTCTTTGCCCGCGTGGTCAGAGGCATCATTCTCGCCTTTGTTCTCGCAAATGAACGAGTGAGACACCGGCAACGCACGTAACCACCACAAGGAACACAAGGCCTTTTGTTTCTCGGGGCTTCGCTCGCACCTGCCCGCCGCCCAGTCTTTTTGTCAACGCTGTATCTCTTGTACCTCGACACCACACGGCCTACAAGCAGTCCGCTTGTCTCTCTCACTCTACCATGACCTTCCAAGACACCAGTTTCTTCGTCGCCGGGCTTGACGCCCACATTTCTTCGTTCTCTTCCAAGTCGGACACGCCGCTGGACATTGGTCCCTCCCCCTATTACCAAGACTCGGCCCTGAAGGCATGATACTCATCCTGCTTCCTATGAGATATATGTTAACCTCTATACAGTGTCCGAAATCGCCCGCTACCGACTCGGTGAAGGCGCGAACTCTCCGCAGGACACGACCTCCTCCACTTTTTATGCAGCAATTGCCTGCTATCCCTACTGTTTCATCTCCATTCTTCCCCTCATCACTTGCTACCTACACCCTCTCACCCGACGTCACTCAACCCGAACTTTCGTGGGGAACCGATAACACTGCCTCGTACCCTTCCTTCCTTGCTTCACCCTCTCCTCAACACCAGCAAGTTGATGTCTGGTCACCGATTAGCGATCTTCCCACGGCAGATATACTCGCTGCTTATGACGAATTCACCGCGACGCCAGTGCAGACTGAGCCCGAAAATCCGAGGCACCCCTATGTTCCTTGGACACCCAACTTTCGTCTCAGGTATATCACCAGACACGAGGACCGCAGCCCACTCTCTCCTTCAACCAACCGAGCCTCTCGCCCCGCCTCACGAAGCGGAGCTGTCGCACCAGAGCCCCCTTCCTCTCCCGAGGTCCCTCACTGCGGCTCGAATGTAGCGGGCGGCTGGTGTCGCTTTGCAGGGCGCCTCAAGCGTGATCTCGCCGTCCCAAAAATGAAGCTCCGATCGCACTCATCTCGGAAGGTTCTCAAAAAGCGTCGATCCGACTCCAAACACGCGTTATCGACCCTGCTTCGATCCCACCACGCCTTGATTCTCGGCACATCTGTAACTGCCCCGCGATCGGACCTTCCTTCTCTTCCGGCCATTATCGACCCCAGTCCGACAGCGCCGTCTTTTGCGTCAGCTGGCACAGCTGCTTTGAACGATTGGCTGGCCGCCCGCCGCCTCTCAGTGTGCTCTCCGGACGACCACGCAGATGCGGTGCCACTGGACGAGTATGAACGGCGTGGGAGCTGGATCTACTCGCTGCAGGACCAGCTCGAGCGCGATCACAGTGCTTCACACGCACATGTCCTTGACTCGGACGAAATGGCGCGCAGGCAAGACGCTGTCCGTCAGGGTTGGCCTTGCGGCTTCCTTGGCTGTGACATGCATCCTCGGCCCAACGAGACCCAAACTACGTTCTCACTCGACCCCGAGGCCGAATCCACCATTGTTCACGGTATCGCTTACTGAACTCGGCCCACACTCTCGTTTGCTCCTTCCCGCCGGAATCATCTCTACCCTCAATCAAGTCATCACCAATTGTAACGTCCTCCTGCACGGACTGTATTTCTCCTTCTAGTATTGTTTTGTACCCTTTCCACTTGCATTTTGCATCAACACCATCATACCCAATTATAACGACTGTCGAGCTCCTCAGCTCTCTAGGAGGGAGTCTGTTCTGAATCTGTCGTGGGTATGAAAAGTAACGTCGCGTTGGCTCTCAGGTCTCTTCTCATATAAGGAGTGGCGTCCAAGAAATCCTGAAATCAGGTAGGAGGAGGCAGCGGAGACGCTGGGGATATAAGTTCAGTGTCCTTGCACATGCTCTTCGACTTGATTATTGAGACAAATGGATTGAGAAAGGAGGAGAACGGCAAATGAGAGAGATGATGATCGATGACGGCGGTTGAGGCAGAGGTTGATACTGGTAGGATTTTTTTCTTTCTCTTTCTAGGATTGTTCCGAGTCTGAGTTGTATGCATTATCGTGTGCGAGCTATGGAAGATAAGCGTGTGATGCTACAGTAAGGATAGCGAACAGCCTAAACGTTGGTAGATCTTCCCCTTCAATGTGATTGTTGGCCATATATGCAGGGCCTGCATCAGTTGTCTATGGCCGTGATTGTGTTCTCAAAGACTTTGAAGTCCCGCAACGGCCATATCTAAAGCAAAGTCAGTGTTCCACTCCCAGCCCGAAGCCGTATAGTACCCACACGAGCGACCAGTGTGCCTCGGACAAGACTGACATGTACAGGGCCATAGTCCCGACTGTCACGGCTCATCGCAGCGTTGTCGCCGACGAGCCAGACGTGGTCGCGCGGGACGACAACGTGCTCCAAACTGGGCGCCTTCTCGCCCGTCGGGTCCACACACAGCACGTCTCCAGGAAGTCCCGCGAGCCTCTTGCACACAATCCTTCCCGGCTCAAGCGGCGATGTGAATGTGACGAGCTGCCCGCGTTGTAGCGCGCTCGGCCCGCGCAGCCGAGGGCCGAGCGTGTATTCGAGGCAGACCTCGCCGGAGGCGGACATCGTTGGGAGCATTGACGGGCCCGAGACCTTTGATAGTTGAGGAACCATGTGGTATGCAGAAGTGAAACGCACAGACGTGGGTAGGCCCGCCGACATAACGGAGGAAGAGGTGCCAAGCGCACCCAGCGTTCACGACCTGCGCCCAGAGATGAGCACATGCATATGCACTTGGAGAGGTTCCGTCCTCACATGGGCAGCAAGTAACCCTGCCTGTTTGGCGTGCTCAAGCGGCGGCTGCGTCGTCCACCAGCGGCGCGTCGCACGCCAGAGGGTCGACATGCATGGAAGAAAGCAAGAGGGCGAGCTGCAGTGGCTGTGCTTCTGCTTGCCCTTTCCTCCGGACCCGAGTCACCGCCGATCCTTCCTCCTCCTTCCATGTCCGCCTTCAAGCGCAAGCTGCCCGCCTCCGCGGCGCCCGCCCGCAGCCCGCTCTGCAGCACGGGGATCGCCTCGCTCGACGACCTCCTCGGCGGCGGCCTCCCTTACGGGTGCCTGCTCTCCGCGCTCGCGCCCGACCCGCACGGCGCGCACGGCGCGCTCCTCGCGCGCTACGCGCTCGCGCAGGGCCTCGCGGCCGCGGGCGAGACCGTGCTGCTCGTCGATCCCGCGCCGGAGCGGGCGCTGGGCGAGTGTATGTGGCGCGCGCGCGGGGACGAGCGCGAGAAGGACGTGGAGGAAGAGGGCGGGGCGGTCAAGATCGCGTGGCGGTACGAGGGCATGCGCCAGTTCCGCACGACTGTCGACGAGACCTCGAGCGTGGGTCCGTCCGCATCGGCCACCGCAACGCACTGCGACTCACGCGCGCGCACAGGATGAGTTCTGCACGCCGTTCGACCTTACCACGCGCGTCCCGCAGCCGATCCTCGAACGCGCGATCGCAGACGGCTCCCTCGTCCTTCTGGATGCATCTCCGTACGCGGCCGACGCGGATCCGTTTACAGGCGCGTTTCGCGCGCTCGCAGACGCGGCGCGGGCGATCACGGGCCCGCTCCGGATCGTTGTGCCCGAGCTCGGCGCGCCCGGCTGGGGCGACGTCTCCCCCCGCGTGCGCGCCCCTGCCCATTTGCGAGAGTGACCGCGGCTGAGGACGGACACGACAGGGCGTGCTGCGCTTCCTGCGCGCGCTGCGCGCGCTCGTGCGCGCGCTCGTGCGCGCGCATGCGGGCGCGTGCGCGGTCGTCGCGCTCGCGCCGCACGTCTCCGCGCCGGCGTTTGGGGCGCCGGGGTGGGAGGACAAGGTTGGGTGGATGTCCGACGCGGCTCTCACGCTGGCGTCCTTCTCCGGTATGCACCCTCGTCTCTCCTCATGTATTTTACCGACAGTGCACAGCGGACCCGGCGCTCGCGGCGGCGTTCCCCGCGCACCACGGGCTCGTGCGCCTGCACGCGCTGCCTGCGCCGGGCACGCTCGCGCCGCCGAGCGAGCGGAGCAGCGCGCTCCGCGGGCTCGGCGCGGGCGGGGGCGAGAATAATCTCGGGTTCCGGTGCATGCGCAAGCGCATGCTGTTCGAGACCGTCCACCTCGATGCCGAGGGCGGCGTCGGCGAGCGCCGCACGGCGCCCGCGCCCAGTGCCGTCGTGGACGAGCACGGGCACGAGCACGGACACATGCACTCACACCCGCACACGAGCGGGACCGGAGCGGCCGCGGTGCAGATCGAGAGCGCCGAGCCGCCGGCGGAGGCTAAAAAGGCAAAGAAGCGGGTGGCCTTCCGGCCCGAGCGGGCCGACCTGTACGAGTTCTGAAGGGTGCTGTTGTCGTGCACGCGGAAATACTATGTTCTTTTCATCTATCAGCGCAGGCCGCCACGGGTGTCGGGATGGCGACAAAGGGCGCGGCGCGCAGAGGGGGAAGGCAGGCGAGGCGGCACCGATCGACGGGCGCCTGATCATGGACTAGGCCCGCCTGCCCGCGGCTTGGGAAGGCGCTCCCTTCCATGTCGTTCCTCCCTGGCGAGCGCTCGCCCTGGCGGTCGGGGATCGTGCCCCCGCCGCTGCCGCTGGCGTCGGACGCGGGTGAAAAGGGTGAGTGAATGAATGCTGGCAAATGCTTCCGGCCATCGGCGGGCACGCGCCCGGCGGCGGATCTTCGCTGCCTGCGCAGAGCAGAGCCCCGTCTCCAGCCCGCCGTGGGGAACATCGCAGGATCGTGTGGGGACTGACCACACTCGCCTCCAGCCTACGCTACCACGCCTACCACCACCACCACGAACGACCACCTGGGCTTCCTGCGCGCCCACCCGTCCGCCGCGCTCCCGCCGTCGCCGTACATCCCGAGCATGGTCGACCGCCCGCCGGCGCCGACCCCGCGGGGCGCGTCGCAGCCGCCCGAGCTGTGGTCGCCGACTTCCCCGCACGAGAGCTGGGAGGCCTTTGCCCAGGGCCTGCCGCCGCCGCCGCGCACGGACTCGCTCCCGGCCGACAGCGAGCTCGGGCCCCTGCCCCCCGCGTCGCCCCCGCCCGCCCGCGCCTTTTCGTTCCGCGGGCGCGCCGTCGACCCCGCGCAGTTCCCCGACCCGTACCCGACCCGCGTGCCCTCGTCCGCCAACGCGCCCGCCGGCCGCTCGCACCCGCCGAGCCTGGTGTCGTCGGCCGACTCGAGCTCGGGCTCGGCGCGCTCGAGCGCATACACGTCCTGGGCCGGCGCCGCGCTCGCCACGGGCAGCGCCAGCGACTATGTCCATGTCGCGTCCTCGTCGGACGAGAATGACGCGGGGCTCGCGGACGCGCTCCGTCAGCTCCGCACCCGCGCATCGAAGCGCTCGCTCGCGGGCACCGCCACCCCCGACTCGCAACAACCGCCGGCGGCGCCCGTGCGCTGGACGGACTATGCCGAGGCGCGCTCGCGAGCGTCGTCCGTGGGCCAGAACACGCCGGGCGCGCTCCGCCGTCAGCCGAGCTACGACGCGTCCTGGCAGGCGCTCGACGAGGAGATGGGCGACATCCCCAGCGACGTCGACACGGACGACGAGCAGCTCGACGACGACTCTGACGACCGCACCGCCGCCGTCGTCGTCGCCGAGGAGGGCCGCGGGCTCATCGTCCGCGCCGAGGGCAAGCCCGTCACGAACCTCGAGGTCCAGCCGGGGACCACCCACCTCCTCGTCGGCGGCTCGTCCACGCCGAACCACGTGCCCGCGTTCCTCGCGCTCAACATCCCGCAGACGAGCCACTCGCTCCTCGCCCTCGACATCTCCGCCAACTTTCTGGGCGCGGTCCCGCCCGCGCTCGCGGCGTGCCACAACCTCGAGGAGCTGAACATGGCGTCGAACCCGCTCCGGGTGCTCCCCGTCTTCCTCGCGCACCTGACCGCGCTCCGCGTGCTCATCGTCGACTCGACCGGGATCGCCGCGCTCCCCGAGGAGCTCGGCGCGCTCGAGCGCCTCCACACGCTCTCCGTCCGCCGGAACAAACTCGTCTCGCT
>LCTX01008507.1:29016-41003 GCA_002233555.1 Limonomyces culmigenus | reverse complement strand
AAGGGCGCCGCGACCACCTCCGTCGCCGCCCCGCCCGCCCGTCCGCTCACCGCAAGTGGCTCGCGGCCCGAGCTCCGGAAGATGAAGTCCGCGGGCGAGCTCCGCGACGGCGCGTCGCCGACGCCGCCCCCGTTCTTCATGCCCGCGCCGCCGACGCCCGGCGGGACGATGCCCGTGCGCCCGGCGCTCCCGCACTTTGCGCAGAGCGCGGCGCCCGGCTGGGTGCCCCAGGTCGCCGAGGGCGCGGGCCCGCCCCGGATCGCGGCCAAGTTCGCGACGATGAGCCCCGCGGGCCTCATGTCGCCCGACGCGCGCGCGCCCGTGCACTCGGCGTTCTGGGACAGCCTCTCGAGCGAGGACGGCGGGAGCGACGAGCACGCGTCGCCGCGCTCGCCCGCGATGGCGCCGCTGTCGCCCGCCCTCGCGCAGGGCGCGTCCAAGGACAAGGACAAGGACCGCAGCAAGTGGGGCTTCCTCAAGAAGATGAGCATGGCACGCATCAAGCCCGACGGCCCGTCCTCGCCGCCGCAGCCGCGCCCGGCCACCGCGCGCCCCCGCGGTGCGACGCAGGGCAGCACGCTCCCCCGGATCCACGAGCCGCCGCCGCAGGTGGACATCCGGATGAGCGCGATGGCGCCGCTCGACGTCGAGCTCGGGCGCAAGCCGTCACGCGACCTGCTCAAGCTGGGCCCGATCGAGGGTACAGCGGGCGTGGGCATGGGGCTCGCGCCGCCGTCGACACCGCGGTCCGCGCGCCGGCGGAGCTTCCTCCCGCTCGGCGACGGCGGCCCGCCCGCGCTGACGATCCCGATCCCGCCCGCGGGGGCGTTCGTGGGCGGTGTGCGGCCCGCGTCGGGGGCGTCGTCGAGCGCGAGCCCGGACACGGAGGCGGCGGCGAGCCCGGCGGCGTGGCGCGCGCACGAGGAGCAGCACGCGCGCGCGCTGCGCTCGGTGATGAGCTACCTGCGCGACATGTATGATCTCGGGCTCTCGCAGGGCCTGCCGCCCGCGCCCGCGGACAGCTTGCGCGCGCGGCGGCCGACGGTCGTCGAGGTCGGGCGGACCGCGTCCGAGCAGTCGCTCATGTCCATGGTCGGCGGCGCGACGCCGCTGTCGATGGCGGGCGACACGCCGGGCCACCTGCGCGCGATGACGAGCAGCGGCGCGCTCCGCTCGCGCCCGCCGAGCAACACCGCGAGCATCGCGACCACGGACAGCGCGGGCTCGGGCGGTGTCGAGGAGCGCAAGTTCAAGGACGACAAGGGCAAGCGCGCGATGATCGTGCGCGAGATTGTCGAGTGCGTGTGGCTCGCGGTAGTGGCGGCAGGGCGCTGACAGGGCGGCGGCAGGACGGAGCGCACGTACGTCAAGGGCCTCCAGGAGCTCGTCGACATCTACATCAAGCCGGCGTCGGCGGCGGTCTCGAACCTGACGGGCCCGAAGCAGGAGACAGTCGTGCCCGCGCCCGAGCGCAAGGTCGTGTTCGGCGGCGTCGAGGCCCTCTTCCAGTTCCACCAGGCGAGCTTCCTGCCCGCGCTCGAGCGCGCGGCCGCGCCGATCCTGCGCGCGCCCGCTCCCGACCCGGACGGCCGCCAGAGCCTCGACGTCACCATGGCCGTCGCGAACGCGTTCCTGAACCATGCGGCGTTCATGAAGATGTACTCGACGTACATCAAGTGCGTGCTGTGGAGAGAGGGCGGGCGGGCGCTGACGAAGAGAACAGCAACTTTGACAACTCGGTCCAGCGCATCAAGTCGTGGACGGCGGAGCGCGCGCCGCTGCCGGGCGTGCCGCCGCCGCCGCCGCCCGGCGCGAACGGGCAGCTCGTCGGGCTCGGGCTCGCGATGACGGCGGGGACGGTGCCGGGCGTGCAGCCCGAGAGCGCGAACGCGCACACGGCGCGCCTGACGAGCAGCCAGCGCAAGCGCATCAAGGCCTGGCAGAAGCGCTGCCGCATGAACCCGAGGCACTCGCAGCTGAACCTGGAGGGCTACCTGCTCCTGCCTGTGCAGCGTATACCGCGCTACAAGCTCCTTGTGAGTGTGCTCGTGGGGAGGGAAGGATGGGATGCTGAGTGAAGGTGCAGATCGAGGAGCTGCTGCGGAGCACGCCACCCGCGGGCGCGCCGGGCGAGGACCCGCTGGACCGCGCGCTCGCGGAGATCGCGGGGCTCGCGACGAACATGAACGAGGGCAAGCGCGAGAGCGAGTCGCGCTCGAAGCTCGTGAAGTGGCAGGCGCGGATCAAGGGTTCCTCCAAGTTCCCGAGCCCGCTCGTGCAGCCGCACCGGCGGCTGATCATGGACGGCCGGCTCACGCTCACGCGCGTCGTGCGCAAGACGGTGGCCGCGTACGAGGTCCTCGACGCGCACGGGGACCCGGCCGCGGTGCAGGTCGAGTGCCTCGCGCCGGAGATGACGCCGCGCGCGCTGATCGGCGTGCTGTGCAATGACCTGCTCGTGCTCTGCCGCGACGGCTCGGAGGGCCGCGACCCCGCGGCGCAGGTCGAGCTCTGGGCGGTGCTGCGCATGCAGACGGTCCACCAGCCCGCGAGCATCGTGCATGACAATGTGCTGAGGATCGTCGACAATAAGGCCGTCCTGTACTTTTCGACGCCGAGCGCGGCCGAGGCGCTCAACTGGTACCGAGGTAAGCGGCGTTTTCGCTGTGAGGGACGCACCGTGCTGATGGCGAGTTCATAGCTATCAACATCCACATCCCATCGTCTAAAACATAGTTTCATGCACGTCCCGTCCCTCGTTTCGCTCCCATCCCTTCTCTTCGCGCGCCTGCTGTCTTTCCCACCCTCGCTCCCTCCCCGTTTCAATGCCAATGTAAGAGCTGCACTCATGTCTTCTTTCTTCTCTCTATAATTGTGTATCCATGGCGTCCGTTCTTGGAGGCTGGGGGAATACGAATGGGGAGGGATGAGAGAGACAAAACCATGCTTGCTTCACGTCTGCTCAGCAACCTTGTGCACTGCAAGTATATTTGGACAAGCTTGGGAACCGCCGGGAGGTCGATTTGCTGATATACAATGTCCAACACGACTCACGTAGGTGCGTAAGCCCTGTTATGATAGACGGACCCGTGAACGCGGGTCTCAATTGATCCCTCTCCTTCTTCTTTCCCCATCCCTCATCCTGATGACGGCCACGGGTCCGAGGGTATCTGATAATGCGTTTGTCTGACATCCGCCGCTGCGACGCGTAACTGAGCAACGTAAAAATAGACGTGCACTCTGTCTTCTCCCACTCCAGATCTAGCACAAACGCAAACTATGGCCGTGAGCACCATCAAGTTCTACAATGTCCTCATCTGCGGACCTGCCCAGGCCTGCCCTCGCATATAGGCTGTCCAGCAGTAAGTTGCCAGGAGACTGATCGGCTTCAATGTACCATAATCTGATAAGGAAGCGGAAGAAGACTCCCGACGTGAGCGGGCCGAGGCGACGCGTCGCTTTCCACTGCTCCCCCACACTTTCTTCTCACTCTGACATCGTGCCGAACGCACTACCGCACGGTATCCGATTAGCCGCGCATCTGATCAATGACATGAATTGGTCAAGGCGTCCTTTCGGCAGCTGAAATGCCGCGGCGGCCGATGAAACGCGTCTGCAGCGAGCAACACACGAAGCCGGAACATGTGCGTAAGCGTCAATGAATGGAGCTGCTTTATGTATAAGTAGACAGGCGGCCGTACATCCCAGACCAACAACACCAACAACACCATGAGCGACACAAAGTCCTACAAGATCCTCATCTGCGGCGCCGGCGTGGCCGGGCCTGCTTTCGCCTACTGGCTCTCGCGCATCCCGCATGCCACCAAGCTCTCTGTTACCGTTGTCGAGCGGAGCCCTAGCCCACGTACCACGGGCCAAGCTGTTGACCTGCGGGGACCTGCTGTCAAGATCATGCAGCAGATGGGTCTCGAAGCCGAAGTCCGGCGCCGTCACACGAACGAGAAAGGTAGCAGTCTTGTACATTAAAAGCTGGGCAATACGCACTCATACGTCTCTAGGTCTTGAGAAGCTCACTTCCAACAACAAAGTCATTGCGGCAATGTACTCGACCGGCGACCCGAAACGCCAGTCCTTTACAAGCGAGTTCGAGATCCTCCGCGCAGAGCTTGCCCGCCTATTTGTCGATACCGCCGCCTCTCGTCTTGGGATCGAATTCGTGTACGGCGACTACCCATCCGCTCTCACTCGTCCGAAGGGAGACTCTGGGCCAGTGCACGTCGAGTTCACGAACGGGAAGCTGCCCGCGGGGGAGTACGACCTCGTCGTGGGTGCCGACGGTTTCATGAGCCGTGCGAGGACACTTGCGAGCGGCCAGCCTGCCAAAGCAGACGTCCACGACCTCGGAGGCATATACGTGGCATACTTCACCATCCCCCGGATTGCGGAGGATTCGACGACCCTTGCACGGCTCTACACTGCGACGGGGAAGCGCAACATCATGATCCGCCCGACTTCCGCCGGTACCGGCGTCCTCCTCATGTTCTTGCGCCCCGGTGACGCATCCATCGAGGCGCTGGCCACTCCGGGCACCGACACTCGCGCGCAGAAGCAGATGCTCGCACGAGTGTTCGCGGATGCGGGCTGGCAGACCCCGCGAATTCTCGCCGCAATGATGGACTCGGACGACTTCTACTTCCAGCAGATCGCTCAGATCCGCACTTCCAACTGGTCGTATGGGCGGATCGCCCTCCTCGGGGATGCCGGCTACTGCCCGTCGCCATTCACGGGGATGGGCACGAGCGTCGCACTCTACGGAGCCTATATTCTTGCCGGCGAGATCTCCAACGCCATCCGCGATGGCCGCGACCTGACCGACGCTCTTGTCTGCTACGACAAGGTTGCGCGCCCGTACGTCGAGAAGGTGCAGGACATCTCCACGACGGCCATCCTTTTCTTCTTCCCCAACACCATCTTTGGTCTATGGTTTTTCAACGCGGTGGCTGCCTTCTTTTACCAGATTGGAGCATTCGGCTGGGCGAGCAACGACGCGGAGAGAGAGGACGAGCCGCTGCCTGAGTACGAGTGGACTGCAGAGCGATGAGTCTCTTGAAGAGTTGTCCGGTTTGTTGCTTTCATCACGTATGTTACGCCTCGTCGAGCAATGATTCAACACCCCCCAATAACATTTGTACAACCCATAGCGGTGCCCATGTGGCTATTCACGATCGCTTGATCATTGTGGGGGAAGCCAATCATATTGTGTGATATAAGTAACCGACATCTACCGGCTAAAGTTGACCGAGTATCCTCCTTGGCCGTTGGGCTCAAACTTGAAGTTGTCTGTGGAGAGCCCAAAGTTCCCTTGGAAGCAACAGTCAGCCATTACCAGCAAGTAATCCTCCCTTTCCAACGCACCCAAAATACTGTTGCCCAAGCCTTTCAGCTTGTCCACCACCTCTCCCATCTCCTGCTTCTGCGCCGCTTCTGCACGGGGCTTCACCTTGTTGAGGGCTGCTCGGAATTTGGCCGCCTCCGAAGCGGGCACCAGAGTAAGAAGTCTTTCGTAATCTGACGAGCGTGACATCAGCGTGTGGAGACTCTTCAACGTGATATCAACGCACCCTCTTTGGCTGAGCTCAGAGAGGCCCATGTATTAAGGGCTTCGTTCGCAGCCGCTCGTCGCGTCAATGCCTTCGTATATGATGGATCGTCCTTTAGTGCTGATTGAAGTTGAGCGACAGCATGTGACAATGGTTTGCCAGAACATCATACCTTCACTACAAGCGCTGACCACCTCTTTGTGATCTCCCTGGGGCAAGATGATCAACAGATCGGTGCAACGAAGCCACTACCCGCACCCACGAGTTTCACGAAGCATGCGGCGATGTTCGAGTTCAGCGTAGCTCGAGCCTTAGCAATGTCGGAGTCCCAGGGTCGCTCCGAATCCAGTGGATTTGGCTCCTCGTCCACTGGCGATGGCGGCGCAGTCGTGAATTCTTCTGGGGCATCACCAGCCGTGTCGTGTTCATCGATATCATCGTCCCGACGGGGCAGAGCAGACGGGGGCTGTGGACGTTTGGGAAGTCGACCGAGGGCACTGCGATATGTGCTGAGAGCCTCCTCCCACTTGCTAGCGCGGAAGAGGTCGTTCCCTTCTTGCTTCAGGGCGTCAGCGTCTTGAAGGCATGTCTGACATCGTCAAAATCAGAATATGTTCTATCCACGGGCTTGATCTATATACATACTTTAGCCCGCACTTCGCCGATAGGGACATCCGGTGCTGAAGTCGGTGCCTCCGAGACGGCGGAAGGAGGTGAAGGGTTGGAGGACATACTGCGGGCGCCAAACCCCCTTTCACTGCCTCCACCACATCTCTAGGATGCAGTTTAGGTGTACTAACTTGTGCCCCCTGATGCAACGAGCTTTTGCTGCTTTTGAGTGGGGAGCTGATCTCCGCTTCGCATATACCACGATTGACAGATCAACTAGCCCATACGATGAAGAGCGTTGTGATGCATTGTATAGGCACCAGGTGGTAATTTACAGGCTTGATCTGCGTGTGATATGGCTTCCCCATCCCATTGTTCCTGGATGCAACGGATCAGTCACAGCAGTCACGACGCTGATTCCGTGCTTCTTCTCAGCTTGCGCAAGTGATAAAACATTGTTTGATCATGGGTTCGTGAGCGGTCTGGGTCTATACAACGATGTAACAGCCATTGAAGATGACTGAGTGCTTTTTGGTGCTTGAAATTTCGCCGATCCAGCGCTGCAGACTCCCCACTGCGCTGGGGAAACCAAAATGACGGCACTACATGCATTACGGACATATATAGTGCCTCGATCACCACAGGCTCATGCGTCCTACTTATAGGATTATTTGATCCTCGAAAATCAGTAGGTTTGAGGGCTAGCAATGGCATGGACACGCAAAGACACAGAGCTGAACACAGTTTGGCAGAACTGCATCGTCTGTGGAGTTCTTAGCGTGACAATCTGCCTGTTTGCCGATTTGCGTGTCTCTCTCAGCTGAAACGGACAAAAAAGTAGCCTACGCGCTCGGCGCGGCCTTGAGCAATCCTCATGATCATTCTACAGGCAGCAAGTCCCGTTCTCGGCAAGATATACGCGCCCCATGCCTTTCGCGCTTGGTTGCATCGAGGAACATGCTCCTTTATCTCGTTGCATCGGGGGACACAAGTTAGTACTGATTCTCTCTATCTCTCTCTTCGTTGTTCGCCATGGGCTCCACTGTGCCCAGGTTCTTGAAAGATGCTCTACCCATACCCGGGGTGTCTGCAGAGGAAGTTACGGCAGAAGTGCTGGCACCCGGGGGCACGGCTCCAGAGCCGGCTCGCGTAGAGCTCTCAGAGCCGGCTCACGCAGAGGCTTCAGAGCCGCGCGTGACCGCCCAGACGCTCTGTTGCGTCTGCGGAACGCCATGCAACCAGCGGTGTTCGCGCTGCAAGAAGCAGTCATACTGCGGCAAGGCGCACATGGACCAGGTGTGTGCGCAGTTGTCACATCGTATCAAATCAACTCTCTCGCTGATAGCCACCGATAGTACTGGACAGTGCACAGGGAAGACTGCTTCGTAGCGGGTGAGCAGGGGATACTCAACGCGCTACTTTTTCACATGCACGAGAAAAAGCCGCGCCTTGTCGAAATCCCCTACGTCATCTCCCAGTTCGGCACGATGCAACTTGATGACGGCGCGTGGTTCTTCCGCTTGCCGCAGCTGCAGATGATCTCGAAGAAGGTCGTGGTGAACATACACGCATCAAAGAACTACAGTCTCATTGTCTTGTACGCCAACGACTCTCTGCTCCCCAACGCTCGCAGAAACCGCTGCGTGAAGCGGGCGACTAGTGGTCGTTGCACGCAACCCTTTGGGAACAACTTCTTGGTCTTCCGCGCCGACAAGTGGCGAGGCCCTTCCGTTCTGCGGGGGGTCTACCGCAGTGCACGTATGTCGGATGTGCCGGCTGTAGTGGAAGACTTTGTGGAGTGGAGTGAGCATATCAACAGGTGCGTCCCGGTTTCTGTTCATATTGGAGCACCCTATGCTCATAGGATCTTTCTTTCCTTCTCGACGTTATTTCCTCCTGTCGTATCCCTCCAGAGCCCGGAACGCCTATATCAGGGCCGGCGGTGAGGCCACTGGCATCTTTTCTGGAGCGGTTCAGGCCTGCATTATAGACTATGTTGGATCCCTATACACCATTGCTCGGATGCCACAACCTACCACGGCGGTCGATCGCAGGAGCATACGTGAAGCTTATCAGACCTGCTTTGCATGGTTGACGCGTCCTCGGGACATTCAAGAGCTGCTCGCGTTATCCCAGGCACAGTGCACGTGCGATCCGGCGCCGTCAACTGCGTCACATCAAACTGGGCTTGAAATCATGGAGGTGTTTGGCCCCGTGTTGCGGACGCCGTTTTTCGTTATTGCCGAGCAGATCTTACGACACTTCTGCCAGTGTTCCGAGCCAGGCACGAAGATGATGACCAGAGCGCAGGAGTCCCGCCAACGAGTGCATCGCCTGCTTGACGAACGGAATTGGCCAGGCACTTGGCAGGAGATGCTGCCCCATGGTCCTAGAGACACTACATTTGCTCTTCTCTCTCTTCTTGACACAAAACCCCCAGCATGGCTGTGGTACGATATCATGAAAACCATCGAAACAGTCGTTCGCACCTGCCATCCTCTAGTCATCCCGATCCTTATCAGCTCCCCTGGCGCAGTGGTCTGCTGCATCACGGAATCCATTGGTGAACGCTAGCAGATCTTCGTGGATCAGACTAAATCAGACACTCAGGATGTCAACCGTCTCTTGGAGATGCAGAACTGCATGTCTAGCGTTGGAGGCTTCATCCACGGCCTGTTCCACTATAGCCATGAGAGTCAGCGTGCAACGATCCATGTGGAAGGAGGCGACTCTCTTCTCAATGCGTACAGCGGTGCAGCCTTGCTGTGCCAGGAGCTCGTCAAGGAGCACCGATTTTCGTTATCAGAGTCAGATATAGCCCAGAACTCCCACATCTTGGCGCAGTTTACGGGGCTCGGGGGTATAATATATGAAGACTACCCTGACACCCGGGAGAAAAAGATCGGAGCGGGCCTCGTCGGATTGTTTGACAAATGCTCGATCGGTCAGTTCCCTCCGCACGCTCAAGTCTGGGTGCGCCTCCTGAAGCTTCTGGAATATCTCGAGGTCTGACAGCAATGCGCTGCGCCTGGCTGCTTGTACTCACTCGTCGACGGCCCGCTTTGGCGATGCGCAGGATGCGTTAGAGTAACGTACTGCTCTCGCGCGTGCCAAAAGCACGCGTGGAGGCACCCTATAGCTTACCGCAGCGTATGCTCCGTGTTTCCTGAATTGCAGAAGGAGGTCCAGCTTCCATATCGCAACCTGCTTGAGGACGAAAGACCGCTGCCCGAGTCTACCGCGTGGCTGCCTCTTGCGACTTCTGCTATCGATCACTTCATCCAACTCGCCAAGTACGACACAAAACTATTCAATGAGTTTACCGCTGCCAGGGGATCAGCCAGTCCTAACTGACTCCTGTTGGAAGAAAAATGGGGGCGGCAAAACGCTCAGCCTTCCGTTGGCGAATGTCTTGACAAATGCAAAGGGGTAGCTGATAGGCCATGACCAGTGAAAGCGCATGTATGCTTGTATTCGAGTTGTATTCGATTTATATCCACGCCTGACAATCCATCTGCGTTCGAGCGCTGACGCCCCAAGGTTCTACTCTCTTCTCTAGGCGGCGATATGAATGCAGATGAAGCATATAGGGTGGTATTAGAAGGTACACATGCAATGGATTCGAGAGTCCGTGGAATGGGAGCAATGTCAGGAAGTCCCCGTCTAGAGGCACCCAGCAGCGACAGCGAACACGGCGAACGCGGCGGCCCAGGCCGTAGCGGCCAGCCCTGTCGCAACCTACCCGCCCGTGCTCTGGCTGCCCGCCGCTGAGCCGGAGCTCGACCCGGCGCCCGAGCCCGAGCCGGACCCCTTCGCGGACGCGTCCGTGATGCTCGCGGGCAGCTGCACCGCGTCGACGACGGGCTACACGCCGATGGCGCCGCTCCCGACGATGACCATCGTGCTGTTGCTCGGGACGCCGTTGACGACGACTAACAGCAGCGCGTGCCCGGGCTTGATGGGGTTAGGGTTCGGCGGCGCCTGTGCGGTATGCAGCACAAACGCGCCGTCGGCCTGCACGGTGTACGTGCTGTTCAGCTGCACGAAGCGCTGGCCCATGTTCATCGCGTGCGTGGACCAGCCCGGGCGCAGGAGCACGCCGCTCGTGTTCGCCGCGGCGTCGTTTGCGGCGCCGGAGTACGACGCTGCGGGCACGATGCTGTCGAACGGCGCGCCGCCGTACGAGATGTTGCGCGGCATGCCGGGCGGCTCGCGTTCCAGTACAGCGGGTAAAAGTACTCAGCCGTGTAAGTCGTCCTGCGTTCAGGGAGCTGTCAGATGCACGCTTCGCCTGCAGCGAGGATTAACGCTTACGGGAAGGGGACATCCTTCGCAACGTCGACGTTCGGGTTCCCGCCCGCGACCATGACGGAGCCGTCGGGCAGAAGCCTGCTGTGGTACAGCCGCGGGAGCTGCGCCGCGCCGATCCCCGCGTTCTACCGGCGCTGGCCCGCGGGCGCGGCGGGGTCGTACAGCGCCGGCGTGAGCACCATGTCTGCCGCGAGCGGGCAAGAGATCGTTCCCTTCATGCTTCAATTCGTTAGCATCTTGGAGACATGTCTGACATCGTCAAAGTCAGAATATGTACTATTCGCAGGCTTATTATCTGTGCATACTTTAGCCCGCACTTGGCTAATTGGTACATTCGGTGCTGAAGTCGATGCCTCCGAGACACGGTGGAAGGAGGTGAGGACATGGCTGTGGGCGCGCGAATGTCTTTGTCGGCCCCCTGTCTTGCTTTATAATCGATCGTCTCCGCCGGTGACGCGAATATGGCACATATGTCGGCCGCGTTTATAAGCAATTGCTTACTTGAAATGGACTCCGACTACTTTCTCTATTTCTTCCCACCATGCCAGGCATCGACGACTGCAAGTGTATCCTTCTCATTGGCGGAACGTCCGGTATCGGCGAGGCCTTGGCCTATGCCCTTCTCGACCTTCCTTCCAGACCGACAGTTATTGTGGGTGGTCGGCGTCAAGAGCGCTTGGACAAGATGAAACGCGAGCGCCTTGAGACTGTTCAAGTGGACATCAATTCGGACGCAAATCAGCTCAAGACCTTCACCGACAAAATGATTCAACAATACCCCGATGTGCGTCAGCTTTGTATGGTATATCGACTTGAGCTAGACATCGAGGACAGATCGATGCCCTCATTCTCTGCGCTGGCATCCAACGTCGCTTCGACTTTACACAGCCCGAGAAGGTCGATCCCAAGGGTACGCGTCGAGGACAGAGTTTATCGTTTGGGGCTTTACTCATGAATACCACTCAGTTATCGCGGAAGAGTTTAACACCAACTACATTGCCCCTGTGACACTTTTCACATACTTCATCCCCCATTTCTTGAAGCTCTCGGCAAGTGTCTCTTCGGCGGGGTTGCATGATGCATTCTTATTCTTCTTTAGAATGCAGGACGAATTTCCTACATCATTCCAGTCACATCTGGATTAGCTAGTAAGCGAGAGTGCCACGCCGCTGCCTGCCCGATATGCTGAACATGCACCTAACCCTAGTCTGCCCGATGACCACTGTACCGAATTACTGTGCCTCGAAGGCTGCACTTCATAGCTTCAGCACTTCCCTGAGCGTCCAGCTCTCGGAGACCCGCGTCAAAGTGATGGAGCTGATGCCTCCTCTCGTAGAGTCCGAGCTGCATGATCGTGAGTGAATATACACGTTGTCAATGCTGCCCACTGACTCGCCAATCCTAGAGCAAGGTACTACTCAACAGCTTTCCAAGTTCTGGATGCCCCTGAAGGAGTTTACGGAGAAGACGGTGGTCGGCCTCCGCCAGGGGAACGTTCACATCCCA
>LCTX01008507.1:5491-28919 GCA_002233555.1 Limonomyces culmigenus | reverse complement strand
ATCTTGATGCAGCAGCGTGTATGTTACTAAGGAGTCCCAGCCCCGAAGAGATCGGGCGCTCTGTTCGAAGCAGTTCTCAATACTCTGCTTGGATTCTACCAGTAAAACCCTCGTGTCGTCTGACCGGCCCAGAGCACCTGTCTATCTCCGGTGGCTCGCCGTCCTGAGACATAAAGGGATGCGACATCTGCACCATGATCTGCAGTAGTCTCTTCCCTGTTCCTGTGCCAGCGTCGTGCCGCAAACGCACTCTTGCCCACGCCTCTACATCACCTCCAACCAAGCATACACGAAGATGCATCTCATTCAACTGCTCGTTACCGTGCTGGTTGCCTCAGGTCTCGTCAGCGCTCACGAACAGCGCGACGTAGTTAGTAAGTCTCATGCCTGACTTTCGTGTCGTATCGACGACTGATATGGACAATTTCTATCAGCGACATACACTACCATCACATATTGTCTGGATCCAGGCAAGTCCTGGAAGTGAGGGAAACCAAATGCTCAGAGAGTTCAACGATTACACAGTTTGGAAGACCGCAACCACCACAGCTTTTGTCCCGGGCAAGACGACGACAGTGAAACCTCCCTACACGTATGGCGTCTTTCTCTTACTTTTATCATATTCTGAAGATCTCGCAGTTCGACTGAAACGGACCTGTATTACTCGCTCTCAGGCTATCCTGGCGCCTGGCCGGCGGTACCCGTCAACCCCGCCACTGATCCTTTCACTACTTCTACTTATGTACAGCCTGTATACGTGAGAGACTCTCTCCTTTCGCTCGCGTCCGTAGCTGATGGGGTTCGCAGAAATGTACGGGTACCTACTCTGGCGATACGGCCACAGTTACGGTCACCGTCAGTAAGACCCAAGCGACCAAGACAGCTACCATTACGCAATGGGCGGCGCACACAACAGTCGCGACGACCTCGGTGCTCACAAACTTTGGGTAGTGTCTGCTCTGTATGATGTAACGAGTGCATTCAACGATTTCCTGTAGAATACTTTGGTCTGACGCGTGACGTCACGCGTCGGGGAAGGAGTCAATCCACACCCGCAAGTTTTCTGCTTCTGCTTCTCACTTCCAGTAGCTTTCCACCACTTTCGTCTGCTTCACTATGTCTGCCCAGCCCCTCTGGCTTCGTTGCGAAAAGAAGGAGTTTGAACGTCGTGCTGCACTCACGCCGACGACGGCCAAGAAGCTCATCGACGCTGGATTCACAATCTCCGTCGAACGCGATCCGCAACGCATCTTCGAGGATAGCGAGTACGAGACGTGCGTGTCTCGTCTGTCTTGCTACGAGCTCCGATCTTATGAGATGTAGAGTGGGGTGCACGATCGTCGAGCACAACACATGGCCGGACGCACCAGTGTCTACGCCCATCATCGGACTGAAGGAGCTGCCCGCATCAACTAGCCCTCTGCCCCACACCCACATCCAGTTTGCACACTGCTACAAGCGCCAAGCAGGGTGGGCGGATGTCCTTGCTCGCTTCCGTCACGGCGGTGGAACCCTCTACGATCTCGAATTCTTGACCGACGCATCTGGACGACGAGTTGCTGCCTTCGGCTTCCATGCCGGCTTTGCCGGAGCCGCAGCTGGCCTCCTTGCCGTTGCCGCTCAGAAGAACGGAGGGCGGTTGGGAGCGCTCGAGCCATATTTGAACGAAACGGCGATGGTCGAGGACGTCAAGTCCAAGATCGGAGGAGGCAAGGGCACCCGCGCTCTCGTCATCGGCGCCCTTGGACGTTGCGGCCGAGGAGCCGTTGATCTCCTCCAGAAGGCGGGCCTCGACGAGTGGGCTCATTCATTGTGTTCAGAGACTTCGATTGATCTTATCGTAACAGCAACGACATCCTCAAGTGGGACCTCGAGGAGACCGCCAAGGGTGGCCCTTTCCAAGAGATCCTGGATGTCGACATGTTCATCAACTGCATTTACCTCACGACCCCCATCCCGCCCTTCTTGTCGCACGACTTCGTCAACAGCGCAGGTCCGGGGCGTCGTCTGAGCGTCGTCGTCGACGTGAGCTGCGACACGACCAACCCACACAACCCCATTCCGATCTACAGCGTGAACACTGGGTTCGATGACCCTACCGTCGGTGTGCAAGTCAAGTATGTGATGCGTGGACGCTGCTGCTGTGCCTGGTCATCTGACTGATCCGTATCGCAGCTCTGGCAACCCGCCGCTGAGTGTCATCTCTATCGACCACCTGCCGACGTTGCTCCCGCGTGAGGCATCTGAGCAGTTCAGTCACGACCTCTTGCCTTCCCTCCTCGAGCTCCCTCAGCGACACACCGCCCGAGTGTGGACAGATGCTGAAAAGTTGTTCAAGCAGAAACTTGCCGAAGCTGCGGAAGCGGAGGCGTCCAAGTAAACTATCATGATGTTTTGTACGTAGATATCATAGCGCAACGACAAGGCGATGCGCGTGTCGCAAGAGAACATTGGAAAAGACCTTGTACCTCGGGTGCAGTTTGCCTTGTCAATGCCAATACATTTTTCAGACGTTGATCGAAGTGCCGAGCAAACCAGTGCTGTCCGGAAATTCTGGTTGAAACGTTGGCGACGAGAAGCGCGGCGGGATCGACCCAACTCTGCCACTCGCGCTTTCACGGCTGCGAGCTGTCCGTTGCGTTCTTCATCTTTCCCCTCTCGTTCCGCTCGTTCTCCTCTTTTCTTTCTCGGCTTGGTCACTGCGGAATCTATCCAGAAACTTCAGAAAATCCAGATCAATTGTTTCCCGTAACTCCTTTGGTGCAGGCCGCCCTTTTTCTCTCCACACAAGTTTCTACTCTCACAAGCTCCAATGGTTTTCGCTATTCCCCGCTCTCCTCTTCCCGCTATCCACATCTCCCTCGCTCCGTACGAGGAGCCGGCAGAAGAGCTCAAGTCCCCGTACAACTGCTTCAGCCCGATCTCGCCAGCGGAGGACGAGGGCCCACGCTCCGCTCTTCTGACGCCCCCGCCGTGCCTGTCGCCCAGCCGGGCATCTCCGCTCTCGCCTCTTCGTCCATCGGACTCGCTGGTCAAGGGCAATGGCTTGGAACGTGAGCGCTTCGAGGCTCTCCTCAAGGCCTCTCGTGAGCGCAACACCATGATCAGCGGAGGGACCCGCAAGACGCACGACTTGCGCAAGGAAATCGCTCTCAAGGCTCACAAGAGCAAGCAATGTGGGTATCTCTTCGACTTTTGTGCGCGTTCTCTTGCTGACGTTGCATGATAGCCGAGCGCCGTGCCCTCTTCCTCTCCAAGCTTCAGGCACCGCCTTCTCCTACCGCTGCCATGACGGCCAAGACGCCCCCAGAGTCTCCTGCCATCCTTCACTACACCCTCCCGTCGCCGGGGCTCGCTTCGCCGCTGGCGCTCTTTGACTCTATCTCTGAGGCCGACCAGCAGGTATTGAAGAGCCGCGGATGGGTTGAACAGGTTGACTTCCGTCTTCCGGAGGGCGAGCGTGTCAAGCCGGTCACCAAGATTGTCTCCGGTCGCGGCAAGCCGCTGCCGTCGCTTGCGCAGATTAGTGCCCGCCTCAGCGCACAGGGCAACCTCCCCCAGTTTGTCCCTGCTGCACCGCCTGCGGCTCTGGAGAAGGCCGAGGCCGCGGTGCCCAAGCGTCGTCTACCCGCCTTCCTGCAGAAGAAGGAGATGGTTCAGGCGTCCGAGCCCAAGATCGTGCAGCTGGACAACCCTGTGGTGAAGGTGGACGCACCCGTCGTGGCGGCTAAGCCACGCGTTCTCCTCACAGTTGGGCGGCTCCGCGCTCCAGTGCACACCAAGCCGGTTGTGGGGGAGGCCGTTTCCCTGGGTGCGCCTCTGACCCCCAAGCTCCACGTTACTACGACCGTTGTCCCGCGGATCTCGCACACGTCTCCAGTAAGCTTCCGCGTCGTCCAGCACCGCATACCGAATACTCACGAAAGCCACAGACGGAGCTCACCGAGTCCAAGTTGAACGAGTTCAACTCGCGTGCGCGGACCGTCAAGGAGATGCTCTCGACGTTGCGTAAGCGTACGTCTGCGGATGATGTCTTGACTTCACCCACGGCCGCTCGCCCGAAGCTCAACGTTGGAGGCGACGACGATGTCGAGAAGAACGCTCGTCGACGCAGCTCTCCCGCCGAGCTTCCGCGCCGCCGGCGCACGGGCTTTGCACACCCCGTTCTCGACCTTCCGGGCGCGTTCTGAAGAGAATCGGCCTCCATGCTGTCCACTCGTACCTGGCATCTGGACCCTCGGACTCGAATCACTCATCATTTTATCCACTCTTTCGTTACCGTCATCTGCAGCAAGTTCTGCTTTCACATTTTACGTACTGTGTACACTGCCATCGCTAGCCTAGTGTCTGCGGAGGATTTTGATATGTCTATAAATGTTCATTGCATGGTTCGACGCCGAATGCTATGTTGTCAATGATGTTTACAAGGGAAGATGACATTTCAGGAGGCCATTGTTCGGTGACCGGCCGTTGGTTGAAGATTCGTTAAAGACGTAGAGGAGGGAAGCGGTCGTGTCATGATGCGTCCTCTCACATCACAAATAAGCGTCCACGGAGAACGATCGTCTATCATGCATAGTAGGCCTTTACAATTTCTCCGAGCACCCACGTGTTGAGTCCAACATATAAGCACCCTCTAGCCCACAACGACAGGAAGACATTCCGGCCAAGGAACTCGAGATTATATCCTTCGGCGAGCCAGAGAGCCTGTGATACGACCCACGCAGCAAGCACGACAGCTGCCTTGGCCATGGAAAGCTTCCGGCGGAGCCGAGGCACGATAAGGGGAATGAACACAATATACCAAAGAAAGTACTACGAGCATCAGCCTGATGTACCTACCATTGAAGAGATTTAAAACTCACCTGCGAAGTGCATACTTTGTTGAAGATTACAAAGCACATAGTCTGCGCAAACCACGCAAACGGCATATCCTCTTGCCTGCGACCGAGCACAAGGCCTGCGCCGAGTACAGCGCTTAGCTGCGGCAAGAATCCCACAAGTGGTGACCTCAAAAGTTCGGCAGGGCCGTCCGCCACTGAGGCAAGATATGCGAGATAGAAGTGAGGCGCAAAATTGTGACGGTGATCGCGGCGACCAATATGATACAGGTATGCCTCTTCGAGGAAGGGCTGACCCCACCCTAGATAGCACATCACTCCTAGAGCAGAAAATGTGGCCGCTGCGACCAAGCCAAACCGGACTGTGCGGGTGTTGATCAAAGCTATAGGGAGGCTGGATGGCGATCGCAGGGTAGAGACACATGCAATACCGTATACGGCAGGATATATCTTCCAGTGTGCTGCGACTCCGATCCACACCGCCGAGGATGTCCAAGCCCCCTTGGTCGCGGATCGCAGCGCGAGGAGGACCAGCAAGAGCAGCAAAGCTTCGGACGATCCACGTGTAGAGATGGCAAACACTAATGGATTGAGAAGATGCACTGCCGACAATACAGTAGCCTGACGCTCCAATGTAGCAGTAGGATAGTCGGAAGGGGGGGATTCTTTCGGGGACGGCCTCTGAGCATCTTCCTTAGGCAGCGCACTTTGCATCAGGATCTGTCGGAGGAGTACACCAGCGTATAGGTCTGCCGCTGAGAACAGGATCTTCCCGAATGTTGGATGTAACCATTCATTCGGCGCGAGAAGTAGCGCAAGTAGGGGTGTGTATCGATACATCTCGCGCCTGTACGGGCTGTGCATTCGTGCGCATGAGTATAAGATCCGCAGTAACTGAGCCAATTGGGATCACTTACTCTCCCAGTCCTAACCAGCCGCCAACACAACCCTGCGCTTTGCCACCCTTGGGGTTGAGGATATAACGTGTTGCGTCGCCGAAGACGCGATAGTCCACATCCGTGTATTTGACTACCGAGTGGGCATCATGCCACTCAGAGTATAGTATCAGGCCCGCACGGATGAGTGCTGCTAAGCCTAGAACACTATTGAAGGAGATCTTCTGCACCCATTGTAGGGACATGGACGGAGCGGAAAGAGAGTTGCTGCTCACGCCGGTCCGCTCCTCCTTGCTCTTTCTCACCAGTGGGGATCGCACACTTGGGTCAAGCGAGTCACCACTTGCACGAGTCGTAATCGAACTGTCACTACATCTGCAAAGGACTATCTTGCTTCGCAAAGACACGAAGCTGCAAATGTCTGTCCTACCCTCTTCTAGCGCCAAGAAGGGCGAGGTTGTCCTACAGCCGGCCTTCTTCACCTCGTCCCTCTTCGTGATTCCTTTACGGGAAGACATCAACGCTCTGACTCGCGCCTACTTGGAGGCGTGGAGCGGAGATAATACAAGATCCAAACCATTTACTGTATTCAAACGTGTATGGAACGAGATCGGCTGGCCTTGGCTACATTTCAAAACGCTGGAGGATCGGTCTCGGGACCGTTTCTTGGACATCACAATGCGCTTGTTTATTGGTCTGTTCTTTCTATTGCAAGTCTCGTAACCTAACTTATTGGTTTCGTAGAAAAGGCTTCCATAGATGAGCCTGCGTTCATAAGAGTAACAGCCCTGTTCGCTCTGTATCTGTTCTTCATGACGCAGCCCACAGTCCCAGCACCTCGCTTACGTCGTCGCAATTGCGTCGCGATACCAGTCGGTCAGCATTCTTTGAATGCGCTCATTGACATGTGTCTAATCATATCAGACATGTACAGTGACCTATTGAAGCTACCCGCTGCGCTGGAGGGCCCAGAAGAGCTCCCCTTCCGTGATCCAGCAATATACACCATTGCGCAATTGCTCGACGCCCAGATTTTCCGCATAGGGCCAAATCAAGCAGACAGTGCACAGAACCCACGCTTGTTACCCCGCGAGTGGTATGTCAACGAAGCCCTCGGTATACTGGCCGGGCATATCCCAGAACCGACGAAACAGAAGAAGAAACTGGGTCGCCCGTCGAAGCGCGAGAAAGCCAGGAAAGCAAGGGAAGATACGGTAGCTCTCGACCGTTGGCTGGACGAGACTGCGGTACCACTGCCTCTTGGCAACTCTGACTCGGCAAAGACACCAAGCACGTTGACCGCCGTGTCAAGCGGACCACTGTCCGAAACCGCAAGACAGTACCGGGATGCGAAGGTCGCCCTCTTAGACGAGCTGATTCCTGAAGAGCAATCTGCAACGGATGAAGTGACACGGAACGCTGTCATCGCGGCCAACAATCGTGTGCTTGAGCGATTGAAGCGGATTGATGCGCTTGCAGCGGAGAAGGGGCTCGAGGTAGGAGGAGCCGGAGGCGTTCGAACCGGACTGATACGGGTCGAGCGAGCTGTTGAGGAGCTGGAACAGTCAAGATCGAGAGCGGGCGTATTATCTTTGTCAGAGGGAGCCGGGCTCATGCGTAGTACAATTACATAAGCAGATCGCCGTGGGCCAGAAGCGCGAAGTGGGCTTCCGTCGTAACCGCCACGGCCGTCTCCTCGTCCCTTCTCCTTTCTCATCGTTCATCCCTCCTCGTCCGTCTTTACCGTTCCTACGCTGCGGGCGCGTCCATAAGCCTCGAAGGTTTCCCGCACTATGGCATCATCTCTCGCGCCCAATGCCCAACGTCGCTACTATGCCACCGACATGAACGCGAATTCTACCACCAACCTCCTTCCGAACCAGTCCGCTCCTGGTCGTGGGCCCTCGCCTCAAGCACAAGTCCGCGCTGCGCTTGCTTCGGGGCCCGCCCTCGGTCACCAGTCGAGCAACACCGCCCCGGTTCGTCTTGGCCGACACCCTTCCCACGCACATGGAGCCTGATCTCACGCCGCTCACATAGAACCAAACCCCATACTCGAGCGCGTCTGCAGGCAAGGCAGCCTCTATTGCACCCTCCATCTCCGATAAGGTACATCTATACTTGAGAAATTGGACCACCACGAGTCTCACTCCGTCCATCACGCAGTTCTCTCTCGCCCCCGATCCTACCGCTTGGGGCGCAGACTTGTCCACCGCGACCGAGCCCGATGACTATCTGCACAACCCGGACCCTCGAAGGGATCGCAAGCATGACTCTGGTGGCACCATCTGCACGCCCCGCGGCATCGCGAACCTTGGATGTCTCCTCCTCTTGGCACTTGGTCTTCTGGCGTTGTTGTGCGTCACACCTTTGTCAACACAGAGTATAGCCCTGATCAAGTTTTCTAGCGCGGGCTACCCACTGCTGAGCCATTTCACCCAGAAGAAGTTGACGAATAACGGCGGCTTCAACATCGGCGGCGCGAACGCCTCCGGTATCGTAAGCTTGCAATTACTGTCTCTCTTTTATCATTGTTCTGATAGATTTTCTTACAGGTGCCGTCCATGGGAAACTTCGCTTTGATCGACCCCCACACCGCTCAGGAGCACTACACAAAGAAGCCCTACACCGCAACCGGAGCGGACTGGCAGTTGGTGTTCAGCGACGAGTTCGAGATTGAGGGTCGTTCGTTCTACCCTGGCGATGACCCATACTGGGAGGCCGTGGATCTGCACTACTGGCAGGTAAAGCTTATATGACGTCACCTTTGGTTGATAACTCATTGATGACATCTGGTAGACCAACAACATGGAGTGGTATGACCCCTCGGCAATCACAACTAAGAACGGGTCTCTCAAGATCACTCTATCGGACGTGACAGCCCACCCAGTCAACAAAATGAACTACACTGGCGGCCTCATGTCGACCTGGAACAAGTTCTGCTTCACCGGTGGTCTCGTTGAGTCGGCAGTCACTCTCCCTGGCGCGAACAACGTGGTTGGTCTCTGGCCTGCACTGTGGGCAATGGGTAACCTTGGGCGTGCTGGGTTCGGTGCCAGTCTCGAGGGCATGGTAGGCGGCTTCGCTTATCCTTGCCGCTACCAAGCGCTAACAAGTGATCATCAGTGGCCGTACACATACGACGCTTGCGATGTCGGGACTGTTGCGAACCAGAGTATGCACGGCCTTCCAACCGCAGCCACAGTCAACGGTGACAAGCAGGAGAACGGAATTCTGTCCTTCCTTCCCGGCCAGCGTCTGTCACGATGCTCGTGCCCGGGCTCGTCTCACCCGGGGCCCTTGCATGCGGATGGCAGCTACGTCGGACGCTCTGCACCCGAGATCGATATCTTCGAAGCGCAGATTACCGGCACTCCTCTTACTGGCCAGGTATCGCAGTCCGGCCAGTGGGGACCATTCAATGCTGGTTACGCGTGGTTCAACACTTCTGCCAACCTGATCATCCCCAACACCACCATCACCGAGTTGAACAGCTACATGGGTGGAGCCTTCCAGCAGGCCACGTCAGGCGTCACGCAAACAAGTAAGATCTCTTATTCTTGGGGCTTGATATTCGTGCTGACGGGTGTCGTCAAGACCAAGACTGCTACCAACACGGAACTGGCTGCTCCGAAATCTACGGCTTCGAGTACAAGCCTGGATTCGATGGTGCTGTGAGTGACGATGTTCAGGCTTACTCGTGAATTCGTCTGACCCAAACTGCGCTAGTACATCACTTGGATATCTTCTGGAGTTACCGCGTGGACGCTCATGCAGGGCGGCATGGCTCCCGACACCGCTGTCGAGATTGACGCGCGCCCCGTGCCTCAAGAGCCGATGTACCTCATCGCCAACTTGGGCATGTCCAGGAACTTCGGCTATGTCGACATTGAACATCTCCAGTTCCCAGCTGTGCTCTCTATCGACTGGGTCCGCGTCTACCAGCCGAGCAACGCCATCAACATCGGTTGCGACCCGCCAAGCTTCCCCACTGCCAAGTACATCGAGACCTACATCGAGGCGTACACGAACCCGAACCTCACCACCTGGCGAGACGACTACGGGCAGACCTTCCCGAAGAACAAGTGGTTGGGCGAGTGCTGAGCTCCCGACTCATCTTGGATAACGGAGCATGCCGGACATTTCCCTCCATCCTTCAGCATTTGATACCATGCACTCGCCGCTGAGTGCTGCACACACACACACCACCACCGCTCGTTCACTCAGTACCGTATTTGGATTCGTTCCTTGTCTAGTCATTGCACATGAACCATCTTGTTTCCTCTCCATCTCTCCGGTTGTAGATCTCAGCAATGATTCAGAATAGAGATGCGTATACACGAATCAGGCTCCTCGCCTCTCCAAAATGCCCTCTAGCTTCTTGATTATACGCTCTAGCATGATGATACCACCCTCTGAGAGTGCCGGAACCGCAACATCTGTGCTCGGAACTGCTTCCTCATCCGCAGATTTAGCGATCAGCGTGCGGGCGGCCGTGACGACCTTTTCTAGCCTTCGATCGGTGTAGTAGAACCACTCTATCTCCTTCTCCAGACCTCCAATGGGAAGTTCCAAAGCGCGGCGAACAAAGTTGCGCGATAGGATGTAAGCCTTCTCGCTGTAGAGGCGGCTGTTTCGAGGTATGAGCTTGGGACAGACAGCTCTGATACGTATCCATACCTGTTCACGATCCCCTCCTCTGTGCCTCGCAACTTCTCATACGCCGGCTCGCAAAACCACCTGGAAGGCATGGTCAGAACTCAGGACATGTAGTGAACCAAACGAAACGCACGGTTCTTTCACGAGGACGAGGCCTTGGATAGAAACGAAAGCCTGGAGCAATGAGGACCGAGCAGCGCTCCAGATTTCCGTCTTTTCTCCCGACCATGTACCCAAGATGGACAGGCAGACCTTCCCTTCCTCGTAAAGATTGGGATTTACTGCAATGTATGAGCGGTGATGATCGACGGGTGTTTCATACATAGCCCACCTCGTCCGTTCCCGTTCGTCCAACTATGGAAGTGAGCAATCGGGGGAGTCTGCGGAAAGTCCGAGTTGAGCATCCAATCAATGACGAAGGGTGCATCCTGAGGTGGATACACATCATTAATGGCTCATCATCGAAGAACCTCGTCAGAGATTACCTCATATGGCGTGTTCTCGGGCCCAAAAATCAAGCATCGCAGTAGATCAGCTCTATCTTCATAAGCTCGAACAAATATAGAGTCTGCATTGGGTGTCAGTCAAGTGTCAGGTACGCGGGTAATGCTGGCGAACATGGTAAACTGCTCGAGAGCACACGATACTCCTTTGTTAACCGAGTCATGAAGTTCTTGGACGGTTGAGCCGGTGCTGTGGAAATAAATGCATGGTCTGCAGGCGCAGATGACAAGACCTCGAAGCGCTCGAATGGCGCCTCGAACACAGTGTTGGTGTCTGTGGTTGGTTGTGCGGCAGTGTCGGACTTTCCGTCTGCAAGTTGTGCTGGACCGACCTCGGGAGGTACAATGGGCACAGCTGGTTGGGGTGTTGCCACACCTGATTCAGGAAGCGAGTCTGGCGGATTCTGGGCTTCGGCATCGACCGACCAGTCTTGGTCTGTATCCATCTGTTCGTCGTCGACGTCTTCCCATTCGCCTCCTTCCTCTTCACCAGAAAGTAGCGGGTCTTCACTAATGATCTCCATGATCTCATCGGTGAACTCCGAGTCATCGTCAGAGAAAACCTCGTCGCCCCAGAGATCCTCAAGTTGGTCCATGCCGTCGTAGAGCTTGGTCAATCGCTCCAACGGAAACGATGCGACGGTCCCATCCACCAGGGTCACTTCCACGAGACCGTCGAGTCGTAGCTGGGGCCAACATCCGTCAGCCCTCATACTGACGAAACGCTGGGATTACTCACATCGGACACTTCTCCAAGCCAGTTGCAGCTGACATCTCCTCTTTCCGACTTCTTGACAATCGCATGTGCTCGCGGTGGAAGGCCCTCGCGAGATTGTGCGAGCGCGATCCCTTTGAGGCGCATGCTCTCTCTCCAAGGAGACATCTCGTGGGTGTCCTTGGCCCACTCCGGCATCTCCCCAATGCGAGGGACACGTCCCTGCTCAGCTCCGTTCGTCGACCCTTCTTTGTGGATGAAGACAAAGTCGCTCCTTCGCACGCCGAGAGAGTCAAAGCCGCTAGGAGGTGCTCCTGCTGCATCGTTGCCGTAGGCATCCAGCTCGAGTAGTGGAACACGCTCGTTGGTGGTCATGGCTGATGATCTGATCTCGGCCGTCCTGGCCTTGGCATTGACCGACTGGACGATAGCAGATGTCGAGCCATCCTCTGTCTTCCATACAACAGTATCGCCTGGCCTAGAGCGATATGAGTCGAGGCAACAGAAAATAGAGAAATACGAGGCCAACCAAACGTCGTACTCGTCGATCGTGAGGTACGGGAGCAACTCTGTTGCCTTGACGGTTTCGACCGACCCATCCTGCCACAGCACCTTCACAGTGGTGACCGTTTCCTAACAAACTCGTGTCAATTGTTGCACGAGGAGGTTAGTTGTGTAGTGGGAACGTACCTTCACGCGGCAAAGGCGGACCTCGATAACCCCAAATGCTCCATCAGCTGGTCCATGAAACGTCACAGGACCGACGGAGGTATCTTTGAGAACAACACGGTCACCGATTCGCATGATAGCATCAGTCTTGCCGCGAACAAGCCGGAGACGAGCGATGTCCTCGCCTTGAAACATCAGGTTCGGTCGCTCCCGAGTGCCTGCGACGGCGGGATCAAGCTCCACCTTCGTCAGCCAAGTGGATATGGGCTGGAGATACGGACTAACGGATTGATTGATTGCGAGCCACGCGACGGCGATGACGGTGTGGTCAATGTGAACCACGACATCGGTCTTACTGGGCCGAGGAGTAAGAAAAGACAGTAGGCCGGGCTCAGGGAGGATGTCCTGTGAGGTTATGAGGAGGGCATATGAATGCTGGGTAGTTGGTGAGACGGACATCTCCTCGGTCTCCGACCGCAAGGCGATTATGCAGCTCCGGAAGTCGTATTAGGCTACCATTCGCTGCCTGAACAACGCACTCGTCGAACATCTGGGGCATCTGTGAGAAAGATGATGCGGTGCGGGAAGACTTCAACGTACGTCGACGACCTGGGGGCAAACAAGTTGAGCTGAGCTGTAGCGTTTGGAAGGGATTTACACACCTGACCGATCCAATCATCACAGGAAACGTAGTCGCCAAGATACATCTCAGCCGCACCTTCGAGGTCGTTCAGGTCCTTCCAGCCCTCGATAGGCGCATCGTTGATTGCATGTACCAGTCTGCCCTTGACATCGATGCTGACGACAACACCCGACTGTGTGTCCTCGATTTTGCGCTTGCAAAAGTCGCCGGGTTGGAAGGTACGGTCGATGAGTCTTAGAGACGACTCAGAGAGGATCTCGCGTCCACCGCTCTCCAGCCAAGATACACCGAATTCGCCATGTTTCAGAGGTCGGTTCAGAGGATCCGTGTTCTCAGGTGGAGGCAGGTCTTCGGCATCATGCCAGCAACGCTACATGGAGGTTTGATATGACGAATGTCTAGATAAGCGAGAGACCGCAGGTCACGAACCGCGATCATGCCGTAGAGGGACGCATCCTTCTTGCTTTGCACGATATCATCCCGGAACAGCTGGAGCGCGTATGGATGAGCCGTGCGTATCTATCTCTCTGAAGAGCTCTCTTGCGAACTTTGGCAACCGGCCGCTTGCGATCGCGAGGAGGCATGGGATGAGGCAGGAAGGAAGTCTGATAGACCCGGGTACACAACTAGGAACGAATGACGTGTGTTATATGTTAGGACATAGGTGTTGTACATGGGCAAAAGAGAGTATGTATATTCAAAGCCTGATCAAGTCCAAGTATTTGTTGGATAGGTCGCTCAATCCTCCTCCGAAGAAGCACCTTCGTCGAAGAGCACGACGTACTCCATGTCGCGGGCAGGAGCAGTCGCCTCCTGCCAGATGTCGTCGTCCGAGTGTACAGACGGCATATCCACCAGAGACATGTCGGAGCCCGCAATAGAGAGAGCGTCCTCGGAGAGGGCGGTGGATGCGGCGGATGCCAAGCTCAGCGGGGCAGCCGAAGCCGCAGCCGCCGAAGGACCGGATGCAGCACGCGGCATAATCACCGATGAGGCCGCGAGGGAGTTGTCGCTGGAGGAGTCCTCCTGGCTCACTTCCGCAACGGTGATGCTACGGCCTATAGTTAGCGCTAAGTCAAGCGGATAGTGTGAAAAAGTGCTTACTCAATCCACACGCTGGTACCAAAGGCAGCACCTTCACCGTCGAAGAGGCGCCAGTAGGCGACGTAGCGACCAGGCTTCTCCGGGGCCTTGAGCTCTGGGGTGGAGATCGTGGCCTGGCTGGTGGCGGGGACAGCTCCAATGACGATCTTGCTCTCCGAGCCCATACGGTCACCCGCGACGAAGCGAAGCTGGGTATCCTCCGGCCAAGCACGAGCGCCGGTGTTCTCGAGGACCCACGACTTCACGAACTCGGCTCCGGGCGGGAAGATCTGGCCGTCAACGATGTTCAAATCGCTGACGAACTTGGCGACCAGCGGTGCAGGAACAGGTGTGAGAGCAGAAGTTTCCTCGGTGCTTGGCGCCACGGTAGTTGTGGAGGTGATGGTGGCAGCCAGCAGGTTGGACGATTGAGTCATCTCTTGCACAACAGCGGACGCCTCCATCAGGGGCTCCTCGGGGAGGCCTCCCGACATGGTTGGTTGAGGCTGGACGAGCGCGACGGGTGCTGGAGTGCTGTGGCCCGATATGAGGCTCTCCTGTAGCCGACGGATGGCGTCGACCTCATTCACAGAGCTAACTGGAGCCGGAGTCTGAGCGCCAGCGGGGGCGGCAAGCAGGTCCTCGTTGCTGAGACGAGAGCACTCCGTGGCTGGCGTGGCGGAGATGTCGACCAGGGTGGACTCCGGCGCGACCGGCTCGAGGAGATGAGAGAACAACTTGTCAAAGTCACCACCAAGGTTCAGGTCAACTAGCGGGGTCTCGGGGGACACTGACGCCGGGCGAGCAACCTCGACAATTGGCTTCGGGGTCGGGAGACGTGATGGGATGGGGACCGGCTTCACCGAATCCTCATCAGTAGCAGCCCGGGGGATCGCCGGCGTGGGTGCAACATTCGTCTTCCCGAATCGGTAGACCGCAGGGATCACCGTATCGATCGTCTTGATCTTGAGCAGCGGGTGCGACATGGGATGCACTGGGATCGGGTGGGCCTCACAATCCCCGCAGAGATCAAAGTCGGGGCACGACGGGTGCATGCACTTGAATCGGGGTCCGACAATGATCTGGAACATATTGGTATAGAAGTAGATGATGGAATGGGAAGAGAATCACCTTCTGGCACGAATCGCACCACGCACCGTGCCTCTCCTGCGACTGAGCGGAGAGGTTCAGGTTAATGTCCTCCTTGGCCTTGACCTTTACAAAGCCGTGGATCGGGTGCTGAGAAGAAGTGATGCGGAAGCATGAGGCACAAGTGTCGAAGTCGGGGCAGCTGAGGCACTTCATCCGGTCGCCCACAATCTGGTTGGTGCAGAGATTGCAAACAGCAGAGTGGTAGACTTGCGCCTCTTGCTGGGGGGTGGCAGGTGCAGGTGCCGGGACGGGCGTAGCCACTGGTGCAGAGGCACTGCCCGAGTTCGACGTAGCACCTTGCTGAGCTTGCGGACGTGGAGCCGAGCGCTGGCCATCAGTGACGACTGTGTGCACGACGACCTTGCCTGGCTCCTTGATCTCGTAGAACTCGTGGAATGGGCTGTGTTCGGTCAGAGCGCCGTTGTTGATGCATGACGTGCACAGGTCGAAGTCTGGACAGTCGAGACACTTGTGCCGTGTGCCAGCCACCGTCAGATCGCAGTTGTCGCACACGATGTTCTTGTGGATGAGGTCCGACGGCAGCGAGATACAGAAGAACTTGTGGCTAGCCGAGTGCTGAGAGCGAATGGTGCTGTCGTTCAGGCACCGGGTGCAGAAGTCAAAGTCTGGAGGATGCATCAGTATACTCAAACTTCATAGGGCGAGTCTAAAAGTCCAACCTTTGCACTTCATGCATTTCATCCGTGGTCCCTGAATTGTCTTGCGGCAACCGTCGCACATGATGCCTCGGTGAACGACCGACTCGGTTGCTCCAACACCAATGGAAGTCGGTGGCACGGGTTGCCTCGCAGCCGCCCGGCGGGCAGCGGCCCGCACTTCAGAAGCCCGAGAAGCGTTCTGGGCACGCAGTTGCGATGCCTGGACAGCAGCCGGTGCGACGGGGACGTCAAACACCGATGAGGCGATCTGGTTGAGGTCGTGGATGAACTTGGACATGACATCACGCATTTCATCCTTCTTCTGGGAAGCGTCACAGCAAGTTGAAGAGATGCGGCGAACTGCTTCGAGCGGCATAGGCGACGCCGCGACGAGCGTGGGCGGAGCGGGCGAGGCGCTAGGAGTTGCCGTGTGGAAGATGATAGGAGGTGGTGGGATGCCCGCCGGGCTGATACTAGGCATAGACGGTGTGGACGAGATGTACGAGGGGTTGTAGCTCGTAGAAGCATGGCGCGGCAGAACCACTTCACGTGAGGTTGAGGCAGTGCTCGCCGCCTCATTGGTGCGACCGTGGTACGGCGTGGCATTCACATTGACCTTGAGCATACCGCCAGGGAACACGCCACCACTGTAGGGGGCAACGTGCCGCTCGTAGTCGGCCTTGTTGTGAACCTCCATACCAATTAGGATCTGCTTGCCTATCGGATACGTGCATGAGTTGATTCGCCCTAGTAACACGATGCGAGAAAGACTAACCGGGAGCAGGACAGAATATGAGACGAGAAAGGTAGAAAGCGGAACTTGGGGCAAAGACGCGAGTGACCTGTGAGGCACGATAAGCACGCGTCACTGCGGACGACGGCAACCGGTACTTACCTGCTCGTGGAGCTGATCGTACGAAGGGAAACTGAACGAGTCTGGGAACGCGAGCTTGCGTGTCTGCGATTGTCCATTGCAGGCGTACGTAGCCTTGACACTGAAGGACGCCATGGCTGTCGGTTGTGATGGGGGTGTGGTAAGCGGGCAAGGGCGGGGCGGGGAAGGTGACGTGCGGCGCCTATATGAGCGCAGGCAGCGGCTGCGCACGCTTATGTAACACTTGTTTCCGTGACTCTTCCGAGACCTCCATGTCGTCCGCACAAATTCGTCCTGGCGAACCGTTTGCGCTACTTACATCCTTGCGCTACGATAAGGACTTAATCGACCTTCACAACTGTCCTCCTGGCCTGTCTTCGATGGCATCTGCGTTTGCCTTACACATCTGGCTGTCGCAATACCATGTGGATCGGTTGCGGAGCGCAGCGCAGGCTCACAAATGGATGGAAGCTGCACAGTTTGATACTGCGGACTTTGTGAAGGCGTGTCAGATAGCTGTGGACGCTCTTGTGCAACCGGAACGCACTTCATACGCTTGTAAAGTGGGTTGTCGTTGTACGACTTCCGGTCCCTGTGATCGTAACGCAAAATAGATCCGCGTCCTGCTCTATGAGGATGGGACATTCAAATCATCTGCAACTCAGCTAGCTTCACGATCCATTTCGGACTTGGTGGCTGCGCTCAGCTACAATCCAATGTCTACCTTCGCACCATCGACTTTCGGACCTGTCCTCAATCTTACTGTGGACCGAGTCCCAACACCGGCATCCATCTTTACCCGGACCAAGACAGATCACAGGCCACATTACAATGCGGCGCGAGAGCGCGCTGGTGTCCCCCCTATCGGAGTTACTGCCGCCTCACCTGCACCAGACGACGTCCTCCTCTATGGTGAGACTGGAAGGCTCTCGGAGACCTCCATCCGCAACGTGGCATTCTTTCGCGAAGGAATATGGACGACTCCACACCCAGACACTGGTTGTCTGCCTGGAGTTGTTCGTCAGTACTTGTTGACTGGATCATTAATTCATGAAGCGAGCGAACACCACAAGACGCTCTTAGCGACCAGCGTACAGCAGCACGAGATCGTGCTGCTTTTCAATGCGGTCGAAGGCTGTCGACTTGGCCGTGTCGTCGTCCATGATTGAATTGTATGATTTTACCAGCACTATCTAGTTTACCGTGTGCTTTGGTCTGGGAGCACAACGCTGTGGATGAAACTGAATGTTCATAAGCACTCCTAATACACGTCCAGCCTCGAACCCGTCCTGTGTGAGTTGGTGGAAGGTGAAAGAGTAAAGTGGCGTGGCGCCTAAACTTCTTGCTCTCGTCCTCCCCACCCACCATGCCAAAAGCGAGCAAAAAGCGCAAGGACAAGGCGGCCGACTTCGCCAAGGCGAAGCTCAAGCTCGGAAAGGGCAAGCAGCTCGCGAACAACGCGATCGACACGTCCTTCAAGGCGAAATGTGCGTGGTCGTGTCTGCATGCACTGCGCATGCATGTTAGCTGAGGCGGGACCCTCAAGAAGCGATCGCGTTGCCCGCGCAGCGGATCGGCGCCGAGCGGGACGCGGATGTGCCGACGACGAGGCGTAAGCTGTCGTTCGAGGACCTGCTCTCGCACCTCAAGCACTACAATGCGAACACCCGGAAAGGTGCGTGCTTGCCCATTCCCTGCAGTGCCAACAGCTGCTGACGGGTGCTCGGAAGATGCGATACTGGGAATGCGAGAGCTCTGCAATGCACACCCGGAACTCATCGAGCCCAACCTCACTGCGCTCCTGAATGCATGCGTTCGGCTCATCGGGGATGAGGTCCGTGGCCACTATGTTGTGCTGTTCGGAACCCTGCTAAATGTGTCATCAGGATGCAAGCGTCCGGAAAACTCTCCTCCAGTATCTCTCCGAGCTGCTGCCCAAAATTCCCACCGTAAATCGTCCTCATTCCACACGGTCAATTTCCACCTGACCAGCTTTGCAGGACAACATCCAACCGCACTGCCCCACCCTCATGCTCTTCACCACCTCCGCCCAAACGCACATCTTCCCCGAGATCCGGATCGACGCCATACGCTTCCTGAACCTCTTCCTGGATATCATCCCGGAGACCGTGGTCGCAGGCTGGACGGAGCAGGACAGCATACAGGGTCATTCGCACGGAAGCCGGGTGCTTGAAGGGTACATGGGTATCCTCAGTGCCGGGACCAGCTATGGCCAGGAAGGAGGTAGGCCGGGTGCGGTAGTGTGTCTAGATTCATGTTGACACACTGCCAGAAACCGGCCCCGTCCGAGCGACATCGACGGCCAGTGTTACGCTATCTGCTGCTGTATGTCGTTTCTTCCCTCCTGCGACACCCCTGATTAATCTGCCCTCAGTCGAAGTTGGTCATCCTTGATTCGCTGGCTACGTTCCTGAAGCACGCACTCGCGTCCAACAAGGCCGATGAATCGAGGAGCGGCTCATCTTCAGTCCCCTCGTGGTTCATGGCGTCATCGTTCAGCACACCCGACGCGTTCCGTGCGTTCGATGCTGCCCTGTTGCCGTCCCTCTCCTCCGGCTCTGGAGCCAAGCCCCGACGCTGGCAGGAGCAGGTCGACCCAGATACCACGGACGAAGCCCCGATTGACCCGTACCCCCTTGCGCGAGCGCCACTCGAGGACGAGATCACACTGCAAGAGCTCTCGAACCTGGTCGTGGCATCATCCACCACCAGTGATGTTAGGACGTCTGTCGCTGCAGTGCGTACACCAGATATACCAGGCTTTGCAAGTATTCACATGTGCACGCAGCGCGTAGCCCGGGCTCTGTACTCGACAATACTGGCTACGCTGCTCGATTCCGCTCCCTTGGTGTTCTCGCCGGCCGGCAGTCCGCAGGAGGTGCACGTGAAGACTATGCTCGCGACCGTCCGGATCGTGTACTATTTGTATGGATATCTGCTGAAGAACATGAGCGAGGTTGGTGATTCACTCGTGGTATCACCACAAGGCTGATCACCAAACCAGGACACAGAAGGGCATGCCCAGGTACTGAGCGAGCTCGACGCTCTCCTCCGCCGTGTGAGCGCATACCTGCCCTCCAAGCCTGGTAACCGCCAAGATGTGCAGGTCTGTCCACTTCTTCCTCACTATTTGACAAGTACTCAACAAGACATTGCAGACCGAACAAGCCTTCCAAGATCTGAACCTGATCTTCTGCGAGCTGACCTCGCTACTCCTGCTCTCGCCCTCGACCTCCAGCAAGCCCTCCAAGAGCGGCTCCCCACAGGCCAGCCTCCGGCGCGTCGCGCCCTACATCTTCCGCCTCCTAAACGGCACGCCCACCAGCCCCACCGCGCTCTCCCGCCCGCTCTCCGCCCACGCGTACACCGCGCTCCTCCCGAGCATCTGGGCGCTCTCGTCCGCCGCGCCCGACGTCCTGGACGCGACGCTCGCGCACGCGCTCCGCTCCGGCGGCGCGAAGCGCGTGTCGGCCGAGTTCGTCGGCCGGCTCCTCCTCCTCGACACGGAGCGCGAGTACACCGGCCCGCTGCGCGTGACGCACGCGGGCGCACCGTGGCTGCTGCATGTCCCACAGGCGCTGTGGGAGCTCGGCGGGCGCGAGCCCGCGACGAGCGAGGTGCTCCTCCGCGTGTTGCTCCGGCTCGCCCAGCGGCGCGCGCGGTGTCTCACGTCCGAGGTCGGTCTGACATTTCGCTCAGTAGAGGCTTGGCTGACACATACGGCAGGTCTTGGAGGGCTTGCTCGCGCGCTTGGCGCCGTTCTTCGTGGTGACACACGCGACACGCGGGCAGCTGCCGGGTCCGTACGCGAAACTTCCGACAGCGCTGAGACGGCTGGCACTCGATACTGTCTCGACGTTGTGCGACGTAGAAGGGGATCTGACACGGGCCGTCTCGGCTGCCACGGCAGGTACGGACGATGCCGCATACTGGGCCAACATTCGGCTCGCAATGTAGAGTCACTATAAGAGAGATCTTGCTGTTGCACAGGTGACCAGGTACAGTGAGTCCGAGTCCAGCCGGCCGTACAATGAGCGCCGCTGGCGCCCGCGGGCCGCCCATACACAAGCAGGGGGAGAAAGAGGGGGTATAAAATGGGGAGTAGCGGCACGCTCAGACCCACTCCCAGGTGACGCCGTGGATGCGGCCGAGGGACTGGTCCGCGATCTGGCTGAACGCGGTGGGAGTAAAGTCGATGGAGGCGGAGATCTCGCAGCCGGCGCAGCGGTCGACGATCGCGACCTCGACGGACTTGCCCTGGTACGTCGCCCGGATCTTCTTGCCGCAGATCGGGTTCAGGTTCGGGTTCGCGCCCGCGCCCGGGAAGGCGTCGAACGCCTTGTAGGAGATGGCCGCGATGTAGTCAGTGTCCTTGTACGTCTGGCCGCAGGCGACGAGCCCGGTCGCGTAGAACGTGCCTGCAGGGTGTCAGCGTCAGAGGTATGTGAAATAAAGAAGAGAGCCCACCATCGCCGCTGTTGGTGCCGGCCATGAAGCTGATGCCGCCACCGCCGCCGCCGCTGTGGGCGGACGTGGTCGCCGGCGGGGGAGGCGGCGGGGCCTCCTTGGTGGACGTCGGCGTCGGCTTGGGGGTCGGCGTCGGCGTAGGGCTCGGCGTCGGGGTCGGGGTCGGGGTCGGGCTCGGCTTTTTGCTCGACGTCGTCGTCGGCGGGGGCGCCTCGCTCGACGACGTCTTCACGGCCGAGGACGACGTCTCAGTCGAGGACGACTCGACGGACGACGACGAGGACACCGGCGCCACCGACGAGGACACGGCGGCGGACGTCGAGAGCGCGAGGGCCGCGGACGTCGCGCGCGGGCGGCACGTCTTGCGCTTGACGCGGACCGGCGCGGGCGCAGCGACGTCGACTGCAGCGGGCGCACGGCCGGCGATGGCGTGGTGGCGCGCGTGGCGGACGGTGTGCATGTCGCCGGCGACGGCGGCGGCGAGGAGGGCGAGGAGGACGAGCGGCTTGAGCGCGGAGAACATGAGCGAATGAAGGGGAGGTTGCTAACGAGTGTGGGCGGGGAGACAAGGGCAGGAGCGACCGCCCTGGCCCTTTTTCCTTTGCGTCAACGCCGATCGCCGAATCACGCGGGCGCCGGCAAGCCAAGACCGCGTTGGCAACGCCGCTTCTTTGCCCAGCCTCTGAGACGGCACCCCAACAATGCAAATGATACAAACATTGGAATAAAACATTAGACCTCGGCCGTCCCCCGTGCCGCATACATCTTCGCGAGCCCGAGCCCCGCGGCGTCCTCGAGCGCGCGGGCGTGTGCGCCGACCTGGCCGAGGAGGAGCAGGCCCTCGAGCCGGCTCGGCTCGGGCGGGATCCGGAATGCGCGCAGGACGTCGTCCTCGGGCAGGGGCGGCAGGCCCTGCGCGCCGCGCACGACGTTCTCGTCGCGCCGCTTCTGGAGCGCGCCCTCGGCCTGCGCGCGCGCACGCCCGAGCTGGCGCGCGTGGTACGCCGCGTTGTTCTCCTCCGCGCGCGACGCGTCGAGCGCGTCGATCGTCCGCTCGAGTGTGCGTGCGAGCGACGCCGTGCCCAGCTCGAGCGCGCCGAATGAAGGTGGCACGGCCCCCGCACCCGCGGGCCCCGTCAGTGCGGACACGAAGGCGCTCACGAGCGCGTTTGTCCGGATCTTGAGCGGGAGCTCCTCCAGGATCGTCGCGAACGTGAGCCGGTGGGCGGCCAGGCTGCCAGCCGATCTGATTAGCCGGGAATCCGCAGGGCGAGCGCATCCCTCACCTCGAGGACCCGAACTCGCCCTTTTTGCGCGCATCGTTGAACGACTTTGTGAGCCGGAACGCGCGGAAGGACGCGGTCCCGCGCTGCGCCTGCGTCGAGTCTGGCGGTGCTCGGTCAGCCGGGGTGCGGTGCACGCCAGCAGGCAAGGCACGGACCGTGGACGACGACGATGCCGCCGTGGCGGAGGCGGGCCTGGTGCGCGGCCTGCATGTCGAGCAGGCTCTGCGTGAAGAAGGCGTTGAAGGGCGTGGCGACGTAGAAGCCGACGACGCCGTCGTCGCCCTGCACGTCCTTGAGCGCGTTCAGCATCGTCGCCTGGTACCGCGCTGCCCCCGGGAACAGTCAGATATAAAGCGGGGTGGGAGGAGAGGGGGCACAAACAGAGTGCCTTGGAGCTCTTGTCGTCCTCGTCGCCGGACGTGTGTGGCAACGGGAACGAGTTTGAGATCTCGAGCACGCCGTCGAGATCGAGCCCGAGGACGAGGCCCGTCGCGTGCCGCGCGTCGCCCGCGTGCTTGATGATCTTAGACACGATCTGCCGCCACCCCCGTCAGCCACTGCCCGTACCACCACCCCGCAACGACGTACGAGGCCGTCGAGCTGCACGCGCTCGACCGGGATCTCGGCCTCCGCGTCGACGAGCTTGGCCATGCTCGCGGGGATCGCCTCGAACGTCGGCGCTGCAGGCGCGGGCGCCGCGGTCGTCGCGGGCAGGGAGGCCGCGATCGCCGCTGCCATGGATGGGGCTGCCATGCTGGGCTAGGTTAGACGGAATGCGAGATCGGACGCGCCGGGGAGCGGGAGGGGCGGACGAAAAGTGCGGAAGGGGGGCTTTACCTCGGTCCGTGCCTGCGTTTGACCGGAAGCTTTATGATGATGTTCCTGCGTAAGATGTGTGGTCTCAAGTGCTAGTGAGCCCTGAGATATGCACGCCAACCCACAACACATCGGTGTGCATTT
>LCTX01005774.1:0-11467 GCA_002233555.1 Limonomyces culmigenus | reverse complement strand
CCTCGAGTGCTCCGCTCTGGCGCAGTTGGGTACGTCTGCTGCACACTGTGTGCAGCGTCAGCTTAATCGGATACGATAATCAGGGGTGAAGGAGGTCTTCGAGAAGGCCGTGCGCGCTGCTTGTGAGTGATCTGCTGCCCCCGGCATGCACTCATTCTGATCTGACTCAGTGAAGCACAAGCCTGAACGAGCAACGCGGCGGAGACAGTGTCTCATCCTCTAGCCTGGAAGCCTGTGGTGCGTCACGAGTGCAAGCGAAAAAACAGCCATCGATTGGCACGTAAAGTAAGACGAGACCGGCAAGAGACGCATATATCTACATATACTGCTTCCATCAGCACCTCCCGTTCCCCATCCACACAGCACAGACTCACATGTACAAATCCATCCACGACCATCCTTTAGTGCGCGTCGCCCGACCTGCCCCGGCGGCGCGCGGGCGCAGCCACCTGCACGCCGGCGGCAGCGGGCACGCACGTCCCCTTCTCGACGTGGTACTTGAGCCCGCCCGCGTTCATGTACGTCTTCGCGCAGCCGGGCTTCGGGCAGTGGAACGTGCGCGCCTTCGCCGCGGGCGTGCGCGTCTTGCGTGTGCGCGGGGCGGGCGAGGGCGAGGGTGGGCGGGCAGGCGAGGGCGCGATGCAGAAGAGGGACGAGGAGGGGAGCGGCGAGGCGGAGGTGGCGGGTGGGAGTGGCGAAGCGGAGGTGGCGGGCGTCATGGGCGGGTCCGAGTCGGAGGCGGAGGACGCGCTCGAGGATGCCGGGGACGGCGCGGAAGACGGCGCGGGCGACGCAGGCGCGGCGGGCGCGGTGAGCGTGTCGGGCGCGGGCGTGGCGGGCGTGTCGTCGCGCACGGGCGCCGCGTCCTCCGGCTCAACGCGAATGAACGCGCTCACGTCAACATCTCCATAGCTCTCCGGCGGCGGGAGCACGGGCGTGCGCGCGGCGGGGTTCGGATGTGCAGCCTCAAAGTGCGCGAGAAGCGCGTGGAACGACGGGAGCGCGTGCCCGCAGCACGCGAAGCTCGAGCACTGCGTCGGCGTCAGCGGGCGCGCGTGCAGGGAGGTGAGCGGGCGCACGAAGGCCTGCTCGAGCGCATGCGCGTCGGGTGCGGGCGCGGCGGGCCAGGCGTGGTAGTCGAGCATCGGCGCGGACAGCGGGGTCATGGCGCGTGCGCGAGCCGTGCCGGGTTGATATCCGGTGGAGCTGGAGTAGTGCGGCGATCAGGGCCGATCAAGCGCTGACGGGTGTGGGCGCAAGCAGTGACAGTGCCCCGGATAGGCGCCGATCTTTGGGGTGCGTGGCTGGATACGATAAGCAGGGACGGTGACGTGGGCGCACAGGGCGTGGTAGGCGAGGGCGGCGAGGAGGAGGAGGGCGACGAGGGGACGTGGGCGGAGCGAGGCGGCCGCCGCATGTCTCGGAGCCGAAGCCCGCAGCTATCATGCCGATCAGGCCAAGCAGCGCCCGGCTCCACCCCGCACGCGCGCCCGCGGGCTTTTCGCCGCCGTTTGTACGAGCGGCAAAAGTATGATGTCGAGAAGGGGGTTCGAACCCCTGCCACCTTTCGATGATGAGAAACCGCTATCACGGTAAGCTTTCGCTTGAGTCACACGCCTTGGACCACTCGGCCATCTCGACATAAGTTCCACTCAACTATTTATTATTATTATAGTATATCAGCAGCCACGGTTGCGACGGCTCCAACTTTTCGCAAATTGTTATATGGGTAGGGCCGAGAAATTTGCTGCCCCACCGTTCGAAGACCCCCCCCCCCCCCCCCCCCCCGCCCCCCCCCCCTTCATCCCCTCCCCCCCTCCCCCCGCCCCCCCTCCCCACCCCCCCCCCCCNNTTCGAAGACCCCCCCCCCCCCCCGTTCCTGGGCTGGTATATCATTTTGCACTCGGGCCCTCGCGCGGAATTCCATCCCCCACCCTCCCGCCATATCGCCTCCTCGGTCGTCGTTGTCGCCGACGACGTCGTCGACGCCTTCAGCGTCCGTCGTGCCCTATATAAAGTCAAATACAAGAATTCGCTGTGTATCTACTTGTTCCGGGGCTCTTCACTCTTCAAGTGCTGGGAGATACCACGCGCTTTCACCAGCACCGTAGAAATGATCATAGTCCGGCAAAGCAGCAAGAGCACTTGGTCAAAATCGAGTATGGCATGTTGTATGGATAGGGAGCTACTACGTACACGGGGAAGCTATATACTAAGAGCGTATCATGATCTTGTTCACGCATCTTCGAGGACTCCGGCTGACACGATCGGATTGCTCGCTCGAAGTCTTGCGCAGACGAGCGACACGCCCTCGAGCGCGTTGACAACGGTTCGTCGTGGTGCGGATGGGTGGGAGATCCAGGCAGTCGGTCTGCTGGACGAGCTATTCCACGTCGAATCTACGTCGCACAATCAGAAAAATCGATAATGCGAGACAACTCGAGCACGCACCGGAAGAGGTCATGATCAACGAGTCGAGCCAATCTAAGATGATCCTCTAGCCACCTCAACGAGAACGAGATCTTCCGCGATTCTCGTCGTCAGCAGAGGCGAGACGTGCCGCCGCGGCGTCATGCGCTCTCGCGTTGAGCGCATACGATGCGATGTTGACACACGAGCTAGTCCAGCCACTAGGTCAAGACAGCGAGGATGAGCGCTTCGCGTCGCGTAGCGGCGCACGCGTTCGCTGGCAAGCCGTGCATGTGGTAGGTGGGAGACGGGGAGGGAGTGCGGGTGTTGCAGCGCGAACAAGCGGTCAAACCCCAGATCTATTTTGGGCGCCCTGACGTCAAGTCTCTCGTTGCCCTCGCCGCTCCATAACTTTTATGAGACTTGCCCACCGCGGTGCTGATACACTCTATTGCCTCTTATCGCACGATTGAATTTCGAATCAGCACTTTCGGCAGCTAGTCTCCTTCCTTCATTCCTCACTTATCACATGTTAGTCCTCGCTTTGGACCCGCTTGTGATTGTTAGGCAGCGCGATGTCTGGAACTCTGTGCGTACGAAGTAAAGAGGTAGTCTCGTCCCGAGACGTGCGCCACACCGGCAAATGCCAGTCACCCGCTTGCGCGGGCTGTGCGTAGCACGTCTGGTGTCTTCTGTCATCCGGGGTAGCCGCCACCCTATTGCGCTTCCTTCCATCCTTCCACCTCCCGCTGTCGCCGCCGTTCCTCGCCCTGCCCGTGCCCCGATTGCGCGTTATTGTCTTCTATAGAATCTATACACATCCTTCATTCGCTCGACATCTTTTTCGCGACGAAATTCGGGTCTCAAACAAGCGCGCCGTCCTCGCCGTTTCGATGCACGACCCCAGCGACGAGGACGCGCCCTTTGCCGAGAACGCGGGAGTGTCTACGGGTCTCGAGCATGCCTCCGCGCTCCTAGATGACGCGCTCGGTGGTGCAGACGCGTCGGATGATGAGAATAACGAGACGGAGGAGCTGCCGAGCTTGCCGCTCGCAGACGAGGCAGCATCGGGAGAGACGTCGCCGTACCGGTTGCGCACCAAAAAGCTACGTGATTTTCTCAAGGCATCTGACCAGCGGATCGTTAGTGCTGTGCTAGAAGTGATCGGTTCGTTCGCGAAAGCTAAGATCGACCTCCCCCTCCTTCTCCATCACATCTCGTACTCCGATATCGACAACTTGAACGCCAACCCCACCGTACAGACTTCCGCACTACCCCTCTCTCGAGTGTCGAGCTCCCTGGTGTGCTCGCTCGGTGGGAATCGCGACCGACAAAGCATGCCCAGGGCCACTCTTCGTCGACACCTGCACGCGAAACGATGCGCGCGTTCGCCGTGATGTGTGTCAAGTGGGAATATAATATAAGGATTGGAGGCGATACATGATAATCAATTCTATCCAAGCGATGCCTTACCGTGTGTAGCTTCGCGTTCCATGTGTCCTCGTTTACGACGGCCACCTTGAAGCCCATGCGCCGGAATCGTTCGGCCTGGATGTAGCAAGGTCAGGATATGCGTGTAGGCGTCGTATCATAACGCAGCTGGTCGTCCTGGAGCCGTTTGAGAAGCGATATGAGCAACAGCATCTTCTGCACGCCGATGTGCTGAAGGAAGAGGAGGGAGGATGAACGGCGTTGTCTTGCCCGCGCCGGTCCCCACAATGAGCGTCACGTCGAGGCCAAGGAGTATAGCCTCCGCGACATCGATCTGCCACGACCGGGGGTGGTAGCCGCAGCGCTGGACGCAGTCGAGGTCGAGGATCGAGCGCGTACGCGCGGAATTGTAGCCATTCGCGGCGGTCTGCGCCTCGCGAGTGACGTCGAGCAGATTTACGAGGCGTATTTCGTCGGAGGTGAGGAGCCGGGAGTGCGTAGGAGCCATCGATAAATTTACAGGAGGAGAAGGAGGTACAGACGAGCGAGGAACGCGAGACGAAGTGGGGAGGATGGGCGCGAAAGCGCAATAGGGTGGCAGCTACCCGGGGTGACAAAAGCCACAAGACGCGCAGAGCGCAGCGAACGCAAGCGAGCGGCCGGCATTTGCCGGGCGTGGCGCAGCGTCTTGAGCCAAGACTAAGTAAAGAGGTAAAGGCAGCAGTAGAGCGTGGGAAAGTACGGTACTGCTCTCTTCTACAGCACTGCTCGCATCCCCAACTGATCTCGTTCGGGCGACATCGAAGACACGTCAGGCCTGCGCCTCCAGTGATCAGGTGTGCGTGCCTCTGTCGCCAGGGCTCACGAGCCTGACTGTGGCTGCCATTGCTCTGCTCGGATGATCGCAGGCAGAGAGTGAGGCAGCCATGCCCTACACATAAGTACACAAAGGGTAGGACGACTCAAGCTCTGCGTTTTCGCGCAGCTCAGTATTGGTCTCCGGTGCTCGTAAACCTATTTATAGAGCGTTGACGCCAGCTGCTCCCCCCATACTCCCCTTGGCACGTCAATTTGGCACTGATGCAACATGCCTCATTTGTCGCAAGCCTCCTCCACAGAGATGTTCGCTATCAGACCCCCTCTGCCGAACTCAGGCAATCAGCTTTCGAATGCTTCGCGAACCCATCAGCCAACGGGCTGATGGTGTTGTTTCCGACGTTGAACGTATAGACGAGGATTCCTTCTGACAGCTACTAGCACTCACCCTCCAGAACATCAGCGATCAGATCACTTCTTGCGCTGTCGCAAGCACTGCTCAATGATGGGATGCCCACCCTCGAATCTTTATCAGTAGAGCTTCCGTCCTGAGCAGCAAGGAGTATATGAAGCAGCCCTCGGCCACCCCGTCAGCAGCCATCCTCGCCCACCATGCAATTCCCCCTCGTCATCGCCCTCCTCGCCACCGCGTCCGCCGCGCTCGCGACGCCCACCCCGCTAGAGGCACGCACGCTCGAGGCACGCACGCTGTGTCAAGCGGGCTGGTTCGGTGCCGGCCTGTGCGCGGCGCACTGCGAGGAACGAGGCTACGGCAAGTCCAGGTGCAACAAAGAGTGAGCCCCGCCGCGCGTCGAGACTGCTTGCTCGAGCTCACGCCGCGCAGCCTCGTGTGCCAGTGCTTTGCAACTTGAAATAAGGGGCCGTTTGCGGCGAGGGACATGAGGGGTGTGTGCGGAAGAGTGCGGCGCCATGTATCTATATGTGATCATACTGCATGTTCCGGCCAATTTTGGGCATTTCCTCACGCCGATGTTGTGCGCCGGATCATGAGAATGTATGGCCTCACCGCAAGCAACGCAGGCAAGTCGGAAGGCGCGGCGGATCACATGACCGCGTGCTCTCTCCTCTTCCTTCACTGCGTCGAGCGAGGAGTGTCGTGCGCGCCAGCGAGGGAGTACATCAAAGCTGGCAGAAGCAATCGCACGCCTTTGCTCGCAGGCTCGCATAGCGATCGTCACGCGCATCAATCGAGCTTACCTTGCCATCTCTCATCAATCCCTAGTCGAACATGCAGACAGCGCATCACGAGCAGCGTCGGAGTAGCCGTACATAACGCGCGCCCCGCACTGCTTGCATTCCCCAGCCCAACATGCAGCTACCCCTTATCCTCGCCATCCTCGCCGCCACCTCCGCGACGCTCGCGACGCCCGTGCGCCTCGAGGCGCGCGTCCTCTGCGACGCCGGCTGGTTCGGCGCCGGCCTCTGAGAGTCGCATTGCATCGCCCTGGGCTTCAGGACCTCCCGGTGCACGGCCAGGTACGCTAGCCCCGTGTGCCCCCGCTTAGGACGATGCTCATGCGCACGATGTTGCAGCAACCAATGCCAGTGCACGGTATCATAGACGCCTAGCGAGGCAAGATGCGCATAGACTCACGTGGCATGGGCTAGGCTTCGGGACCGTTCTTGCCTTGTAGTACAATCCACACATATGTCACATCCGCAGCCAGAGAGTGCACAATGGGGCCACCACCGCGCCCAAGTTCGTACGCGCGAGGACGGCACGTTCCCTCCAAGCGTGCGCGATAAGATACATGCGATGCCTGTAGCACAAAGATCTAAGCGCAATCTCAGAGGTCAACAAGAGCAGGCCATGAACCACGCATGCAGAGACGAGGGACGAGGTTTGCTGTGCATGCACGACTGTACGGCAAGCGCCTGATATTATTCGATACCAACAAGCCTCATGCTCCTGTAGAAGCTCACAGCACAGGTGAGGTCACTTTCAGACTTGTGAGAAGGTGTAGCAGTGCATAAACGACGCGCGGCAGCGAGAGCAAGATATGGTCGTTAGTCAAGTTCGCCGGGAGACAAGCGGACGTGACGTCACGCCTTGATGTCCCCTCTTTCGAATTCAAAGGCCGACGCATCTCTTCATCTGGCCTATTGTTGCACGTTGGGCGATCACCATGATATCACAAATCATTTACCTCGCACACTGTTTGAAATGAACAGTTGTCAAACCTGTTTGGGCCTGCTTTGGGCTGACGGTCTTCTCCGCGCAGAATCTGCCTTGTTGGGTACCACATTTTGGACATTCTCAGCATGATCCTATTCATCACTTTTGACATATACTCCCCTACCTTGCTTGAGTGTTGGATGTTATCTTGTGGCTGGTGCGGGCTCTCAAGTGAGCACATCATACTGTCAAGCGATCACGCGTAGGCACTGAGTTCGCTGCGGACGGCTGCTGCGGGTCTGCGCAGCTCATCTTCTTGATAACCGCACAATGGACAAGGCGCGCCGACCCGAACCGAACGCACCCCACGATGCTCATCGCAGACAACCACTCGCCGGAACGCAAGCCTTCACTCCCTCGCGATGCAGAGGCAGCACTCCCGCCCCCGCCCCCCGCATACGAGCGCACGTACAGCAGTCTGCGGCCGCTCCTTGGCACATCTCAACCGCCAAGCGGCGCCCGCGCGGCACCCCGCTTCCTCAAGGCTATGGCCGTGGCGATTGTGCTGTGGGCGCTGTTGGCACTCTTTGTTAGCGCAACCGTTGGTTTCGGTAACGGGCAACGCTTGTGGGTACGTGCATCCCGGCCAGATGGCGTGATAAACGCTGAACTGTCGTGGAACAGGATGCCGCAATTACTAGTCCTATGTCCGCCCACACAGACCACGCGCCCTTCGAGTCGGCTGCACTGGAGACCCTGCCCAGACACTCGCACGCGCTCCCCGCTCCCTCTCCCATTCTCAGCAGGAGATATGTGGCCTCGACGTTCGAAAATCACCTCTATAGGGCGCTGAGCACACCTGACGCCGAGGATTAGGGCGAGGAGAATTAGTAATACGGGAGCGGGGACCAAAGCGGAGGTAGGGAGCATAAAGCTGGTCGTGATGCATGTGATTCTCGAGTTAGGACTGTAAGCTTATAATGATGTTGGTGTTTGCGCGAGACATACGCCCTACACGTCCAACGCACTCACCGTCTAGTAGAACCTTGTGACTAGTATGCACGGGAGGGACACAGAATAATCAGCTCAATAGTAAAATGCTTAGGCACTCCGCATGCGTGACGATGACGCCTTAACGCAGTATTCGTTGCACCTCAGTCCAAGTCGAGACAGATCACGTCCTCTGGATCCGGCTGACGCTCCCATTTAGCCCGCTTTTCTCGACGACGAGGACCCGCTGGTGTGGCCGGCGGAGTGTCCAGCTCCCGCTTCACTGTGCCTCGAGACGACGCACTCTCGAGTCTTGCGATCATCTCTCTATTCGCCAGTGCCTCGGCATCAAGGCGCCTCTGGAGGAGCGCTCAGCTGACCCGGTGTCACACTTGAGCTCAAGACGCACCTGTCTGGCGCGGAGTTCTTCGAGCTCATCTTCTGCCTCGATGCCTTCGTCGCCGGCGATAAGTGGCTCTGCATTCGGAGCAGGTACATCTTTGTCGACCTCTATGGGCACAATTCCGTTGGCCTTGAGGAGCTCTGGAAACAAGGTGCTCAAAATGACCCCGCTAGCATGCATGCGCGCGCACGCACCCAGCGACTGGTAGCGGAACACGAATCTCACGATGGGCTCCGAGTCTTCCGGGTCCCAATCGAGAGCGAACGCGGGGTATGGCTTGACAGCGGCGGAGCCCAACCTGTGTCTATGTGAGCTGGGTCAGGCATCGAGCAGTCATCAGGATGGCACACTGGATGCTGTGTGAGCCTGCCTTCTTGGAGCGCTCATGAACCGTGGTTTGTGGGACGAATGACACATCCTCCTCGTGGGTTTCCTCCTTGCCTTCTCCTGATATGGTGATCCTCGATAGAAGAATTGTAATCTGGCCTATTCCAGCGGATCCCGGCGCTGCCTCGTCATCATCTAGATAGAGAAAATGTCAGATGCACATCAGCTAGTACCACCAAAGTACGTGCCAACCAGCTTCAGATGATCAAAAACTAACGGCTGAAGAAATCCTCCAGGACCTATGGCCTGGTCCAGTTGCCCCATTAGACTTCCTCATGAACGGGCCGTCATCAGGATAGACAAAGTATTGGTCTGGAAGTAGTTGACCGTCAAGAGTCACGTCGCCTACCGAAGCGCCACGAGGAACGCTGTCATCATTTCATACAATATAGAAAGGCTGATACACATGTCAAAGTTGTGTATCCCTGCAGATGCGAGCGAGCTCACCTCACCTGCGGCCGGGGGTATCCAGCAGCTTACACAAGGCACGCCATCTCCGTCGACGCTTGGCTGGATGTCGTACTCCACCAACTCCGCGGATTCGTCCTCGTGCTCGCCATCTGAGTCGTATGCAGCTTGGCCCGTGTAGATGTGGGCGCGGATCTTTCCCCACACGGGCATGAAGGGAGAAGACGCAGAGAGGCGAAGGAAGGAGATACGCGTCAGCGGAACGTGTCCGTGCCTCGAGGGAGATGCGTGTTGGCGGGACCAGCGTTGAGACAGCACGACGCAGACGAGAGACGACCGCGACGCGTAGTACGTACGATGATCGTCAACAGAAAGAAGCCTGCAGATCACGTGTGTCTACAAGATGAACGACGCCAAACGGCGTCAGTCTTTGTCAGCTCTGGGACTGTGCTTTACCGGCGAGCGGTGTTGGCAGGGCTTGCAGTATTCCTCGAACACGTCCGTTTCGGCTTCAGGAGGAGAGCGTCTCCTCCGCGTCGTGCGCAATCCAGCGAGGGTCGCATGTAATATCATTACAGAGAGGATGGAAACAAGTCTATCATGAGTGTGGTATAGAATCGACACATAAGAGAAATGCTCGATAGTAGTGGATGATTTGGCTGGTACGACATCAGGACGTGGGTGAGAGAAACGAAGTTATCGACCTGGTGGCTTCGTGGCCAGGAGCCGCGAGCGACGCCAGACACCAAGGTCGAGCCACGCAGACTAACCGGGTGCAGCGTGAGGGAATGACACTCATCCCCCCTCGAAATGAAAGTGGAGATGGGAGGCGAGAGTGTTCTGGTATGAGACGATCTACATCAGACGATATCGGCCGGGAGGAATTTGAGGGGAGGACACGCGTGCTGGTGGTGAACACAGATGAGAGATGAGAGATCTCGTAGCACAACCTGTCTGGGAGGATGTCAACACCAGTACATCTGCGTCATGACATTTCAAACGCACCATCGCTGAGGGGATGAAACACATGCTCGGTCATGTCGCCTTCCCCTTTCCCTTCCCCGCCGGTCGTTCGTACGCATTTGGCTCGGGCTTCTCCTCGAGCTGCGCGATCGTCGGCAGGCCCTCTGTCGGACACGTCTCACCCTCCGGATGCTGGTGCAGGTGATGATGATGCCGATGTGGGCGCCTCCCACCCGCGGGCTGCGCGCCGTGGTCGTCGGGCCCTGAATCCTCGTCGGACGAATCGTCCTCCGACGACGACTCGTCGAACGCCCGCGGCTTGCGGTAGATGCAGCAGACTGCGGCGCCGTCAGATGCGATCCTGGCTGGCGGGCAACAGACAGACGCACTCTTCGACTTCTTCCGCCCCGCACCCTCGTTGTCGACGGTCTCGTCGGTCCACATCACCCGCCGGCCCTGCGCCTGGCGCGCGCCCCCCGCGAGGTGCAGCACTCCGATCTCGCCGGCGCCTGAGCCCGAGCCGCCCGCGCCCGGGTCGCCCTCGCGCGGCTGGTCGTCGCGCATGGTGAGCGTGCGCGAGCCATCGTTCGCGGGGTTCGTGCGCGGGTTGCGGCGCGTGGCGGACGACATCGAGGTAAGTTTAGACAGGAGGGCCGGTTGGCGGCTCGACGGATCCCGACCTACACGGCAACCCGGGCCGCCCGCAGTCTGTGGCGCACGAGCGGCGCGAGGGCGGCCATGACGCACCGCGTGGCTGTGTCGTTTTCGCCTGTCTTCCCACGCACCGCCAGCACGCCTCCGCCGGTCCTTATTCTCCTACAGCCACAGCGGTCTCAGCGCACCCACTCCAGGCCCTCCCACCCCTCGCCCCTCGGTGCCTGCCCCCCTAAGACCAAAGCTGAAACCCCTACTTACCACATTGCGTCAGACCCACTCCTCCCCGCGCCCCATCACCGCGCCACACCCACCAGGATGGCTCTGCCCGCCGAGCTTCTGGACGCGATCTTCGCGCTCGCGTGCGCCGACGGCGGGCGCACGGCGTGCGCGCTGCGCGCGTGCAGCCGCACGTTCGCCGCCGTCGTCGAGCCCTACCGGTTCGATGACGTGCTGGTGGAGTCCGTGCGCGGACTGCGGTCTCTAGCGCGCACTCTACAACTGCAAGGCGGGGTCCCGCATCACGTCACGAGCCTCCACATTGCCATCTCCGTCGGCGCCAAGCCGCGGAGGCAGACTGCATCGAAGGGCTGGTTGAGTGGTCTATGGTCTACGCCCCGGGACGCGGAGGATGACGACGAGGACGCTGGCGTGCGCCCGAGCGTGCGGGCCGAGCGCGCGATGGCGGACCTGTGCAAACTTTGTGCGCCAACCCTTACGACGCTCGCGCTCGCGGTGACGGACGACCCGGACTTCAACTACGGCTGCATCTTCGGGACGACCTACCCGTTGCTCACGACGCTCCTGATCAACCCACTGCAGCACCCAGGCCAGCTCTCGCGGCGCGTCGGCGCATCTGCGCCGGTGCT
>LCTX01005670.1:0-12111 GCA_002233555.1 Limonomyces culmigenus | reverse complement strand
ACGGTAGAGTCATGTTCTGGGCCTTCTTGATGTTCTTCTCGTTGGACATGGACAGGTGAAGTCCAGACGATGTATAATAAAGCTCTTTACTAACGCTTTCCTAGGAGCAACATATCTCAAGTGAATGGCGTCTGCACGCCTTTAGTATTCGACTGATCGAGCTCTGCAATAGGCTAATGCGGACAACCTTCTTGGTGACCTCCACATCACCACGAACGACTTCAATCTAGGCAACACTTTGTTCCGTCTTGGATTCCTGACCGCGGAGCTGCCGTCTCAGCTCATCTCCAAGCGAATCGGGTTTGTAACTTGATCCTTGCATAACGCGAGCTTCGACTCACTGTCACTTGCAGTCCAGACGTGTGGATACCGTCGCAAATGGTGCTGTGGAGTATTGTGGCGATGTCACAATTTTGGCTTTCCGGCCGTAGCTCCTTCCTGGCGACGCGGTGAGTATCTTTTCGACGATCAAGTGTCGAGGATCGGTGCTGACTCGTTGTATCAGCTTCATTCTAGGGTTTCTTCAGGTAGCCTGTGACATAACGTTTGCTGCACTTGGTGCTCATTCTTGCACAGGGTGGCTTCATTCCCGACATCGTACTCTACTTGTCGTACTACTACACCAAAGCAGAGCGTGAGTCTTTGTTATGAAGACACATCACTAGCTAGCTGACTAGGTTTTACAGTGACGACTCGCTTGGCATGGTTCTGGATCTCCAACTACATGTCTCACATCGTCGGAGCCTTCATCGCGGTCGGCATCCTCCAATTGCGGGGAGTGAATGGTCTGCCGTTTTTCTCGCCCGGTCGTGTGCCATACCTGACGGGCTGCGGATAGGAAAAGCTGGATGGCGCTATCTCTTCCTCATCGAAGGCGGCTTCACCTGCGCCGTCGGGCTGATGTCGTACTTTATGATGCCTCCTGGACCTTGTCAAACACGCTCACGCGTGTTTCCTAACGGATGGTTCTCCGAACGGTCAGTTCGCTCGGCTTTTATCGAGACTGTAGAGGTGCTCACACTTAAGGTGAACAGAGAGGAAACCATCATGGTCAACCGGTGTGTGGATGTTTTTCCTGCTCGACTCGGGGGCTCCCCTACTGATCGTGACTCCCATTTGGCAGTGTACTTCGCGACGACCCCACCAAGAGCTCTATGCACAACAGAGAAGGGCTGTCACTGCGTAGCATTTGTGTACATCAGGCTAAACGCATCGGCTTCTGCAACATACTGATAGATGCTATAGGTCGGGCTTATTGACTGGCGCTTGTGGCCCCTCTACATACTAGGCGTTGTGCATTTCAGTGAGTCACTTCCACCCGCGTCCGTGTCACCACGCTTAACCCGGATCAAAATAGTCCCCAGCGGTCCCCCACAGACGTACCTGACGCTCATCCTGCGCCAACTTGGCTTCAACACCCTACAGACTAACCTGCTCACCATCCCGTCGATCGTCATCGGCGGCCTCGGCCTGGTTGCCACTGCGTACCTCTCAGAGCTGATCAACTCGCGCGTGCTCTCGACAGTCACTCAGCAAGTGTGGACCCTCCCGCTTCTCATCGCGCTTTACACCTTCGACAACAGCACCTCGCGGTGGGTGTACTACGCGGTGGTGACCCTGATCGCTGGCTATCGTGAGTGCTGTCGTTTGAGATGCTGACGGCGAGCACATTCTGACACCATGCTAGCATACGTCCACCCGATCCAGGTGGCTTGGACCTCGCGCAACTCGAACAGCGTCAGGACGAGGACGGTCTCGGCCTCGGTGTACAACATGTTCGTCCAGGCGGGCACCATTATCTACGTGAGTGCTTGTTGTATCAGAGTGTCTTCAGCCGCTCATTTGAGAGCTCACAGTCTCAAATCTACCGCAAAGATGATGCTGTACGTATTCAAGCGGTTGCTTTTCCGTCACCTGCCAGAACTGACAAGGCATGATTTTAGCCCTTGTACAAGCGTGGTAATCGCGACTTGATTGCCATCAACGTCATGAATTTGATCCTCTACGCCCTCGTCTTTTTGTTCTACCGCACGCTGAACCGGCGTCGCGACAAGATCTGGAACGCGTGGACATCCAAGGTTCGTATAACCCCATTTCACTTCATCCTCACACTCCTAACCCTCGTCTCTTGCAGGAACGCGACGAGTACGTCTCCACCACGAAGGACCAAGGGAACGAGAGATTAGACTTCCGATTTGCCTACTGAGCGCCCGGAACGCTAGATGCAGAATAGATTTACTTGTACATATACAATGTGCCTGTTGAGGATGTCAGATGTAAATTGCTCAAGTTTGACCACGGAGCTGGTACATGGAGTTGATTCAACTTCAAGAGGCGTTCGAGTCATGTGACACTGCTCGAGGTCTTGCTTCTTCCACGACGTTGACACACCGAACAATCGCGTCAAACCCCCAGACTCAACGCACCAGTCATGTTCCAAGACACTGAGATTCTGAGATTCCACGACGCGCTCTCCACGGCTGTGGACGATTTTGCAAAAGTCATGCCCTACGAAACGGCCATCACGGTGGTCTTGACTAGTAAAATTGGAAGACTCTTTCGTAACACATTTCCTTCCGCCGGTGTCACGTTCATCGATCCGAGTACACCCGAAGAGGCCGAAGAAGCGATCGCCCACAAGCAGCTAACAGACGTGCTTAAGACGCGCCGTTGTAAACAGTTCTTCTTGGACGGTGAGCGTGACAATTTCCGAAAGAGAAGGAGCGCATCCTCACATATTCTCAGGGGTTGTGTTTCGCACTTCACGTCAGTCTTTCTAATCCAAAACTTTGCCTTGCTGAAGCCACGAACATCTTAGCAACGGAGCCCCTATCAACATTGACATCCCAGAACGAGCAGATAGAGCGCACGGTGCCGGCTGAGAGTAGCTCAAGCGGTCAGTGTTTTCCACTCATTGACATACGAGCGAATCTCATATCAGCCCGCAGCGACTGAGAAATCGTGGGTCTCAGCGTATGTGGGCAACGGCAGTCATGCTCTCCTTCACTTCCTCGCCAGCTCAATGACAAAGAGCTGGAATGGTGCAGATTACATTCGGTATGCTGCTATTGTGCAGTCCTCAGGGAGTGGAAAATCCCGCCTGGCAGACGAGGTTGCCAGGTCCATCTTCACCATACCCATTAATCTCCGCGACCCTAAAGCTCGTGGTCAGCGTCACATCCATATCATGCCTGACGTTCGTCGACTCACCTCGTCACTAACAGGTTACCCACCTTCCGACGAGGAAGTACGTCGTTACCTTATCACGGAGACAGGCAGTCAACAAAGTGACGTGTTCGCGGCTCACTGTGCCTTCTTGACAGCACTATTCAGGCATACACAAGCTGTGCTTGCAGACCTCGACTCTCACTTTCTCAAAGTGAAGTTGGGGACTGACTCGTCGATGTCTGTGGCGGAGAAGTTCCGAATCCTTATGTCCCACGATATGAGATTCAACCTGCATGGGGAGTTTCGCCGGAGTTTCTTTGAAGAAGTTGTCAAGCAAGCAAAGCAGGTCTGTGCATCTTTGTGTCATCCGTGTGGACGTTCTGACGGTGTGACCTGAAGCTCACAAACAGACCAGGTGTAAGCCATGTTGTTCATCTGTGGGAGCTCCTTAAGCATCTCCCTAAACCTGAAAACCTGAGCTCTGCTGCACCTCATTTGCTTCTTGTCCTCGACGAAGCTCGTGCTCTTGGCTCAGACCAACATACAGGACGGACCAATTTCACTGTATTCTGTCGTGCGCTACGCCAACTCAACAAGTTTCCGTTGTTCACTCTCTTTTTGTCGACCACTGGCGATCTCTCCCAATCCACTCCTGCTTCACATTCAGATATGTCCTCACGAGTGCAGGATGAGCCCTTTGACTTGCTACCTCCGTTCATCGAGACTCCTTACGATATCCTGTACACGCCTGTTGCCGATGGCGAGATTACCCTCACAGAGGCTACAAGTGACGAACGGATCGCAAATCTGGGCCGTCCGCTGTGAGGGCTCCTTCCAGTTGTTGCTTCGTATTCATGGGCCGATCCCTTGTCAGTTTTGGTTCTCAATACAAGCACGGTGACGCGAGGGTCCAGGAATGCATAACTGCTTTTGCACACGAAAAGCTTTTCGGCATGTCTCACCCTGGGAGAGAACTGAAGACCAACGACATGCTCCAGCTTGCCGCACTCTCCACTCGCATCCCTCTCGATTTCGATCCCTTCGATCCCTTCGACCCCAACGCAACCCGAGCTCAACGCACTCTCGTAGAGAGGCACATGCGACTGTGCGTCAGGGTCCTTCCAGGGAACGTCGCTTTCGAGACCCAAGCTCTGTCAGAGCCTTTACTTGCAGAGGCTGCAGCTAGGGCCATGTCGCATTTCAAACCAGTGGAGGCATTGCTTCGGGCTGTTTTCGTCTCTGGTGTCCGTCTTGGCGACCGAGGTGAACAAGTTGCTGCACTCCTCCTTCTCACAGCAATGGACAGGGCCAGGGAGGCAAACGGTGATGACGTCCGCGCAGTTGCCGTCAATGACTTCCTGAAAGAGCTTGTGGCCGAATCCGAGCATGACACATTGATTGGGGCCAAACCTGCGTATTCGAGGAACGCAAGCGAGTTTGTGGCACTCGGAGAACATTTTGAGACCTCGACTCTGTGGTTCAATCATTTCATCAAGGTGGAAGACTACGGCGTACTAAGCTCTGAATATCTCTGGAGGTTCATGCTTCGGGGTGCAGCGATTATTTGCGCGACCAATCAGGCTGGGTGTGATATCATCATCCCCATTCTTTTGGGCCGAGACGACAAGCTTGGGAGGCACGCTGTCTCTGCCATCGTCATACAGGTGAAGAATGACAAGCGGTTCACCACCACGCTCAAACCTGTGCTCTTCGAATCCACGGATCCTTTCGACTTGGGGATCTTCTCCCAGGAGTCACCACCACTTCCTGTCATTCGTATCGTAATGGCACTGGCTGCCCATGAGTCCGCGGTTCTAGTTCGCGAGCCACCCGGTCTGAGTGAAGCTCACCCTTTCACAGCCTACGACTTGTGGCTCGCCGGCGCCTTCCCGGGCACTTTCAAACCCATCACGGTGGCATCGCAGGCAACCTACGACAGCGTTTTGCGGATTTCGGGACGGCATGTCCATCCGTCAACGGAGATCGATCCTGACCTCGAGCCTCTTCGAGATGGATTGCGCGCAGGCAAAGGTGCTGGCCCGGCACACTGGTCCATTGTCAAGATGCCGGACAGCGAAAACGAGGTGGGAGACTGGGTCGATCGGGAGGATGGAGGTGAGGAAAACCGCCGCAACGAGGGACGAATTCCCGGTAGGAAGATGAAGACGCGTGGACATAGACCCCAGTGGGAAGCCCGTAGCCCTTGGAGAAGCCCCTAGCCCCTGGATATCTCGCCGCTAGGCCAAGCCAGCGAACAAGAAGTGATGAGACGAGGATGTTGGGATAGCTTGCACGATACCGTTAGCGTAATAACATATGTAGATCAGTCGTCCCGCGGTGCCTTCGCCTTGTACTTCTCCATCGTCTCCATCGCCTTTGCCTCCCGCCACTCGCAGCCCTCCGCATACTCGCAGCTGCTTCAAGCGATCCCATCAGTCTCACGCCCTTCTAGATCAACCAAACAGGACACTCACAAGCAACGCCGCGAGAGCTCGACGGGCACGCCCTCCGGCCGGCGCCGGCCGTACCAGTACGCGAGCGCACGCGCAACCTGCGCGTCGAGGAAGGGCTCGTCCAGCGTGAACGCCTTCGTGCCGATGATTCCAGACGGGGGTGCGGGCGAGGGGGTGGCGGGCTCGCTCGCAGCGTCCGCCGCGCGCTGCGGCTGCAATGTCCACGCGAGGCCTTTCGTGTCTGTATCGCCGTTCGTAGGGCCGGAAAGCCCAGACCCCGCCGTTGTGTCTGCATCCATCGCCGCCACGAGCTGCTTCACGACCTGCGCATCGCTGCCCATCCCCACGTCCTTCAAGCTCGCCGCGATCGCCACCTCGAGCGCCGCATTCCCCGGGTCCTGCAAGCTCGCCGCGAGGGCAGCCTCGAACGCAACGTCCGCGTCCGCGCGCTTCCGCTTCGCGCGCGGCGCCTGTGCGCGGTACACGAGAGTGAGCGTCGGGTGCACGCGCGCGAGGCGCATGTCCGCCGCGTGCGCGGCCCAGCGCGCCGCGAGCGCGTCCAGGCTCAGCCCCTCCGCTCCGTCCCCTTCGCCGAGGAGGGGGGCGACCTGCGCGGCGAACTGCGGGGAGAAAGTGGAGGAGGAGGAGAGGCCGAGCATGGCCCAGAAGAGCGGAAAGTCGAAGGCGTCGAGGAGGGAGGAGAGCAGGCGGTGGTAGAGCATGAGCTGCACGCGGGAGGAGAGCGTGTCTTCGTCGGGCGGGAGGCCCGGCGAGCGCCGGGTCTTGGTGTCGGAGAGGTGGAGGTCGTATGTTGTCGGTGCGCTCGGCTCGGGGGCCTTGCCCGGGGAGACGGAAAAGTCGCGAGCGAGCGGCGGTTGCGCCGGGTCTGGGTCGCTCGCTTTGCCCTTCTGCCGCCTTGTCTTGCGTGGGGTGTCGGGCTCGGATGTGCGTTCACTGGCCTCGGTCGGCGGCGGTAGCGGCAGATGCGCTGGGTCTGGGTCGCCCGCTTTACTCTTCCGCCGCTTTGTCTTGCGTGGGGTGGCGGGCTCGGATGTGCTTCCACTGGTCACAGTTAGTGGCGGTGTATTTTCCGACGGCAGGTAGTGTATTTCGTCCTACACGGTATCAGCAAGCTGCAGAACTAGCATCAGCAGAAAGGTTTTGTCTGGTCAGCTCTGATTAGACGAGGGCAGGCTATTCCGCAGCTCTTTGTCGCTTTCCACCATCCAGTCCTCGTATAATCAGAGGGAATAGACCGGGATAGACGAAACCATTCTGCTGATGACCAAAGGAGGCAGGCCACTCACGATGATGCCGACAATGGGTTGGTTGTCCACAAAGCCGAACACAGGCATCTCGCGCTGCACACTATCAGTGCACCGCCACATGCTGCAGGCACTTGTCATACCGCTTTTCCGATCTCCCTCAAGGACTGCAGCGCACCCAGCATGTTGACCATCCTGCGTGATGCCATCAGCCCCCGCGATAGCAGTACAAACGCGAGTCGCCCACACCGCAGGCCCCAGCGTTCCTCGTCGGAGGTGATGTCGACGCGGACCTCCTCGGGCTTGATCTCCTTCTCGAGAACCTTATGCACGGACTACCATCGCATCAGCACCTGCGACACTGAAGGGGGAGTAGACAGACGCACGCGGCCCTTCTCGAGGACGACCTCGTTGCTGACCGCGACCGTCTTCTCGACGGCGATCTCCTTGCCCGCGGCGGAGGTGAAGACCTCGGGCCGCTTATGGATGGGCAGGTGGCGCATCTGGCGCAGTCCATAGTCGAACTGGACCTCGCACCTGCCCGCCGCACCTCAGTCTATGGCAGTTCTGCATCCCAGATGTTCACACGCACCACTGCGGGCCGGCAATGTCCGTGACGGACAGGACCTGCTTCCACGCGCGGTACGCGGCGTAGGGCGAGCTGCCGGCGTCCTGCAGCGCGTCAGACGCGGGCTCGAGCGCGACCTGCAGAAGGGCTTCGCCACCGTCGTCCTGCGCCGCCGGGCGCGCGTCGAGGTCGAGCGCGAGGAGGTCCGCGTCCGCGAACTCTGTAAAGTCGTACTCGTCGTCCGTGCCAGACATCGTAGCATGAATGTAATGTATAAGCACTGATGTATAAGCACTGAGACTGGGAGCGCCACTGCCAAAGCACACATCGGACCGGGGTAGCGTCTGCCAGCTCTTCCGCCCATGCTTCGCCCTGCCGCACACTTTTCCTTGCCCTCCGCCCTGCGCGCGCGCGGATGCCGGCGCGCATTCGCGACGACGCGCACGCGGTGTGCGGCTGAGACGCGCGCGGTCGGCGCGCCCGCGCCGGAGGACGGCGACGATGGCGACGTCGGCGAACGCGGGCGCGGGCGGCGCGGCCGCGGCAAGGACGACGGCGGGCCGAAGGTGCCGACGCTGAACGAGTGGCTCACGGGCGAGGGCGCGCAGTTCAAGGCCCCGCGCAGGCCGCGCAACTGGCTCGGCGGCGATGTCGTGCGTATATGCGGGCTGTGTATGGTGGAAGGTGGTGCTGACGGACACGCAGCCGTTCCCGCTGAACAAGTCGTTCAAGCCGCCGGCGCCGCTGTCGGACCACCTGAAGGAGATGATCTGGCTCATGCACGACGCCGACCGCGTCAACCACAACGCAAGGCACATTGCGGCCGAGATGGGGCTGAGCATCCCGCGCGTCGAGGCGATCCTCAAGCTCAAGTACCTCGAAAAGGCCTGGGAGAAGGTGAGCTGCCCTTTCCTCCGTCCGACGTCGCCTGCCCCGCGGGCTAGCGTGATGAGCATACAAATTCGATTAGTCTTGAAGACACATTCATGGTTACACCTATACACATTCTGACCACTCCTTCTGCGTCGCGAAGCTTCCTTTGAGCAACATGCTGACCGCTTCCCCAGGACGGCAAGCAGCTGCAAACCGGCTTCACGCACGGGATGGAGCAGCTCCTCGGCGTCTCCTTCGACAAGCGCGCGCGGCGCGCCGCGCTGCGGACCGCGCAGGCGCTCGACGCCTCGCTCGCCGAGGTCGGCGCGCCCGCGCGCGCGGATACGCAGGCCGCGGACGCGCAGTCCGAGGCCGAGGGCGCCGAGGGCCTGCGCGCCCGCGCGCGCTACACGCGCATGTACTGGGAGATGGTGCACGAGGCCGGCGACGCGGACCTCCTCGCCGTCGTGCCCCGGCAGCTCGAGCAGGGCCGCGAGGAGGTCGCGCGCGCGCGCGCCGAGCTCGCGGCCGCGAAGGACGCGCCAGGGGTGCTCCTCGGCGTGCCCGAGGCGGACGTGTTGAAGCATTTGACTGCTGCGGAGATCGAGGCGGTCAAAGACCTCCCGCACGCGCTCAAGATCAGGCAGCCGCGCATGCGCGCGAAGACGGTCGTCAAGCCGAGCGGGAGCGCCGTGCCTGACAGGCCTACCATCAAGTTTGTTGGTTTTGTCGGATGGAGCGTGCGCGGGGCTGACTGCGCTACAGGTTCACGGACGTCGGCGGCAAGTTCGTCGACCTCGACCGCGAGCAGAAGCGCCTGAAGCGTGCGGAGCGTGACAAGGCGCGCCGCCAGGGCTGATAGTCGTTGCTTTCTGTTGCTATGTTACTCTACTCGTCTAATGCACTCGATACATGGGAACCCGCACTTTCTGAATGTATGATGCAGCTATTTCGCGTTGAAAGTAGAGGGTTGGAATCACAATGTCACATTAGTCACGCTGAATGCGCGGGTTGCGCGCTTATCTTCAACGCTTGTCTCCCTCCACATCGACCTGGTCATTGCATCATGAACTATCTTGAGCGACGCAAGCCCTACGAAGGACCGAGTCGCAAACTTATTGTAGCCATTCATATAGGCACCTACTACACCACCACTTCGTACAGCATCTTGCATCCTGGAGAGGTCCCGCAATTCATTGAGGTTGATCGCGTCATAGTCGTTGTAGCACAGCTTCTCACACCTCATTGAATTATGTGGTGGCCGGGACAGGTAGCAATTTCTCAGGCTTGAAGACTCGACACTAATCGCGATCAGTCGGTGGTTGACTCGAAGATGACTTCCACCGTCATGTACGATTTATCTGGGGTAGCTCGCGTGTTCGGAACGACTGCCGAAGACTATGGCTTACAAGATGAGGAATTGCTGACAAGTGAAAGGCAAGTTTCGTGGATCAGCACAGTACCCGCTTATGCAAAAGACGTCACCAGGTTCATGCTTCATCTTCGACCCTCTCCAATTGAGGGCTTGGAGGTCCCTCCAATTCCCTGCGGGAAGACGGTGGCCGACGTGTTATCTGACATGTTAAGACATGTCCAGCTGTACTTACAATCATGGATCGAGGCGCGATCTTCAGATGGTTATCAACTCTGGCCGACTCTCGCTCCTTCTTTGGAGGCCGTATTCGTCACACCAGGCGGATTGAAGCCAGAGCAGCAACAAATCATGCGCAACGCTGCTGAACGAGCCGGCCTTGTCACTGGGAGGGGTTCTTCCAAGCGAATACGATTTGTAACGGAAGGAGATGTGACGTTCGCAATAGACTCTCCGCTTGGTCGATATTGACTACCATTCAGTCGGCCCTGTCATACGCCATCGACTCTGGGACACATGTTGATTCCAGCGTCACCATGTGCTACTGTGACGGTATACAGTTCTCTCCTTGCCTCCGGCCACTTATCTGAGATGGTATAATCGTCCAAAGGCAGTGCTCAACATAACGCACGTTGTCCATGTCCATTAGTGTACGCGCTGACACCACACAGGAGCTACAGGATCCTCAGTAGAGACCCACTTCGTCTTGAGGAGACGGCTGAGCCTGAATGTTCGTCCTACTTTAGGCCATACGGATGCTGGCCACATAACACGTCCGTACAGGCTGTTTGTCCAAAGCCCCCGTCATCACCCAAGCTTGTGAATCCTATCTCAAAGGTAAGACTCTCATGCACCTCGATGACCTCGATCTGCATTTATGAGACAGCACAGAGAAGTTACGAGACACGGAGTGGTCCAGCGATGAATCCATCCAGAGAGCAACTCATCATTTTAGAAAAAATGCCCAGAAAAAGGTCCGTGTTCCGTAAAATTACGCGATGTGAGGTTTTGACTTCTACCTGGAGTTCGAAAGTGCGGATGCTTCCTCTTGGGTTGATTTGGGCGGGTTCAAAAACGTCCCGGCACTTGGCATCATACGCGGAAAGCTCCGGCTTCCCGGGTGAGTTGGCCTCCCATGGTTTATTGGAGGACACGCTCACCGCGCTCTGTGCCATAGTGAGGATGTGGCTCACTTCTTCGAGCCTGCACTACGGCAGATCAAGGATTGCGTGTTGAAGATGAGAGACAAGACCAAGGGTGCGGCTCGAGTTCAGTTGACGCGTTTGTTTCGCCTTTGCTCTTACACTGAATTTGTGGCTAGAACGTGGTCATCGTGGGTGAACTTGGAAGCTCACCTTACGCATGGAATCAATTGAAGAAATGGGCCGCGGAAAATGGAATGAGTATGGCTCGCCCGGACTGGCCTCCGTATGTGCCCCTTATCCAATGCCTTTGCCTTACCAAATAATGCTGGTATAGAGGGAGAGCTACGAGCAACGGCGCGCTCTCCTGGTACCTCAACGGAGGCGTGGCAGCACGTGCCAGCATTATATCCGATGGCGAGCATATACAGGAACACGTACAAGCAGCGGACCCGGAGCTCCGGGACCACGAAGAGCGTTCTCAACTCCACCACACCCTCCGTTCTAACAAGTCACATTCACCCAGTGTTCCCGACACTGACATGTCCGGCTCTTGCGTCTGCGGCGCGATCAAAGTATGGGTCAGAGGCGGCTACCAGGACGCCAAGGGCATCGTCTGCCAATGTACACGCTGCCAGCAGAACGGCGGGTGTCGTGAGTTCTGACAGACCCCACTCATACACATCTCATCGCGATCTTTGCAGTTGCATCGTTCGCGGCAGCACTCCCCAAAGACGACGTTGTCATTACCGGCTCCCCCATGGTCTACGTTCAGCCAATGGACAAGTCGGACACGCGTGTCGAGCGGCATTTTTGTGGCACCTGCGGCAGCCATATCCTCGACAACTCGGGGCTGCACCCTGGATTTCAGTTCGTCAAGTCCACACTGTTCAATGTTCCGCCGCCAGCCACAGCGAGTGTGCTCACGGAGGATGTATCGGGTATGTAACCGCCGCTGTGCAACTATGCGATCGTGCTTTTGCCAAGATCGAACTGTCGATAGTAAGATAGGATTAGTACACAAGCAATCTTGTGCGGCGATGTGGACAAGGAAGCGTTGATGACTCAAAAGAGCAAGAGAAGTGACACAGAGCAGGAAAGGAACGCAGAGCAGAATAGTCTGGTGTAGCTGGCTGGTTAGATCCTCACGGGGGCATAGGAGCGGGGCGGGCAAGGAAACGTCAAGCATGTTCGACTACAACAGACTATTCTTCAGCACGGCAGAACAATAGCGATTGTTACTTGGCACTGCCGAGGACCTTGCCCTCCC
>LCTX01005475.1:0-10255 GCA_002233555.1 Limonomyces culmigenus | reverse complement strand
CCCCACTTATTTCTCTTCGGCGCACAAAGCTCATGTCGACAAACCCCGTGCAGCCCTATGTTTCTTGCTTTGAGAACGAGATGGAGGCCGAGTTGTTCCGACTCTTTGTCAATGACATTGAGCTGAATCTGCCCTCCAACACTTCGTCATTCATGCAGACAGTTCGGGGCGACTTGGTGCGGCAAATTGACCTTCACGCCGCTGCGTCCACAGCGTTGGCTCACAAGTGCCGTGAAAGAACTGGGGACGCAATCAGATACATGGGTGCGAATTCCGGCATATCAGACAGAGTCGGGAACTGAGCCCCATCTCAGGCACGGAGAGTATTGTGCTATATATTGAATATCTCTCTCGCATACTTGAGGGCGAGGACAAGCTAGTCCACTGTAAGATCCTTGGCTTCCTTTGTGAAGGTGACACATATACTCAAGATTACGATAGTCATGGGCTTCTCATATGGGACAATCATTGGCCAGTACCTCATCAAGATTCTTCCCCCGCACCGGATTGGTCGTGTGATCATCGATGGTGTCATAAGCACCGCCCAGTGAGTTGACCATCCCAAGTATGCCCCTACAAGTAAGTCTCACACGTCTCTTTCTCGCGTCTCGTCCTCATACATGCACAGTGGGAATCGAGAACATCGACGACGTTCTGTCCTCGTTTGCCTCCTCTTGCTTCGCCGCAGGGTCCAGCTGCCCCCTGAATGCTTTCAGTCCCAACTTGGTCCTCAACTTCACCAAACCTGCCGCACTTCTCCACGCGATTGACACCACACTCGACACCCTCTACGCCAAGCCAGTGCCGGTGCCAAACCTTCCCGTACCTGCCGTCGCGACTGCTTCGAACCTTCGCGCACTCCTCTTCCAGGGCATGTTCAGCATGGCGAGCTGGCCCCAAATTGCAGAGCACCTTGCTGCGGCGTTCAATGGGGACTTTGCTGGGATTGTCAGTGCGACGATGATCAAAGTCGACCCCAAGCATTCGAAAGCTCCCAACAACTCAGGCTTTTCCGCTGAAGTGATCTTTGTACGTGTGCTCATCCACGTCTCTTCGGTTAGCCCTCTGAATCAGGTTCCTTGTAGTGCTCCGACGCAAAGGCTTACGACGACAAGGTTCTGCCCCCCACCAGCACTGAACTCGCCGACATCGTGCTTGGCAGCCTCGACAAGTACTCGCCCGTCTGGGCGACCGCACATACTCTTTCTCGCTGTGCCATACCTGGGAGTCAGCCGGACTCGGTCAAAGTCACCGTTACAACGGCACGTTCGACATGGACGATGACGTGCTCTCCCCGCCCATCCTCATACTCTCGTGAGCGACCGCTCTGCACCCCTCACATGCTCGTCTCACAAGATACCTGCAGCAACACATACGACCCCGTGACCCCGCTCGCGGCCGCCCAGTACGCGAACGCTTGGCTAGGGAACAACGCGCGTCTCATCCAGCAGCGCGATGGCTGGGGCCACTGCTCCCTCTCGCAGTTCTCCTACTGCACGGCGCGTGAGGTCCGCGCGTACATGGTGCACGGCACGCCCCCGGCGGAGAAGCACACCATGTGCGACGTGGACCAGCTCCCCTGGCATCCATTCGACAACCCGATGACCAAGAGCGCTGTGGGCGATGATGACGCGGAATTGAAGGACGCGTGGAGACAGCTAGCGAAAGACTGGGCGAGTGTGTGATACACAATGATCTCTTCCTGTAGTAGCTACTGTCCATCCACTGTGTTCCTCACGCGCACGTCTCGTTCATCGGCCCGACTTGCGAGTTCATGATGAGCGCGACGATGAGCCTGCCCTCCGTCAGCCGTGCAGCGAGTGGCGAGTTGGAGAGGAAAACGCACCCGTAGAGCCCGAGCACCTCCGCGAAGATGAGGATGAGCACCATCGACACGAACACCTTGCCCTCGTACACATACGCACGTACGCACTGCCGCCCTCGTCAGCATTTCGCCCCCTCTGCCCGTCAGCCAGGTGTACGAACCGAGTCGCCGACGCGCCCAATCGCATAGCCCGCGGAGAGGCCCGTCATCCCGCACGCCAGCCCGGCGCCGAGGTGGACGAACCCGCTCCCGGCGGCGTACGCCTTCGCTGGGTCGACTATTCGCGCTTCGTCAGCCTCATCCCAACCAGCCACAGAGGCACGCACGGTCGCCCGCGATGAGCACAGACACGACGAGCCCGTACACGGCGATGATGCCGGACATGACGACGGGGATGAGCGACTTTCAACCTCGGTCAGCACGGGCAGGGCGGGGAGACAGACGGACGGACCTTCATGATGAGCTCGGGGCGGAAGGCGCCGAGGCCGGCGATGCCGATGCCCGCCTTGCTCGTCCCGTACGCCGCGCCGACCGCTGTATGCGCGTCAGCCTCGCCTGCCCCTCCCTTGGTCACCCGCAGCACGCACTGCTGAATATCATCTGCCGCCCCGCCTGTTAGCAACAGCGTATGGCAGCATATACAAAGGCACGCACGGCGGACGCGACGCCCGCGAACCCGAAGAAGGGCGCCCAGTTCGGGCACGCTGCGGACACGGACATGTTGGTGAGGAGAGGAGGCGAAGCGCGGTGGCGGAGGAAGAGGCGTTGGGCGCTTCGGCCGTTGCCGGACGTCGTCACTCGGCGCAGCGAGCGGGCACAAACTCGCGTAATTGGGACGGGACGCAAGTGGATTATTGTATGTAAGCTAACAGAACAGAGTGCGCTCTCGTCTCCAGGAGCATGCAATGTGGAATGCGTGTAACCGGCGAATGGGAGCCTACTTCTTCTTCACGGCCTTGATGCGGATTTGCTCGTCGCCGACGAAGATGCCCTGCAGCCCCTTCAGCCACAGCATGGCCTCTCGTAGCATGCACCACATACCTTGCCCTTGTACGGCTCCGGCTTGCGCCACTCGCGGACCTTTGCCGCGAACAGCCCGAGCAGGTGCTTGTCGTTGCACCTCAGAAGGATCTGCGTCGGCGCAGGCACCTCCGCCTCGATGTGCGCGGGCACGGGTACGAACACGGAATGACTGTACCCCAGACGTAGATGCAGCCTGCGGCCGCTCCCGCCGTCCTGCGTCCCGCGCGGGTCGTCCTCGAGCGCGGCGCGGTAGCCGACGCCGACGAGGTGCAGCGGCGTGCCGAAGCCGTGCGTCATGCCCTCGCACGCGTTCGCGATGAGCGTGCGCGTGAGCCCCCACATCTGCCGCTGCCGCTTCGCCGTCGCGTCCTGTACTGCGAGCGCGAGCACGCCCGGGGACGGCGAGGAGAGCGTCATGTACGGCTCGAGCGCGACGGCCGTGCTCCCCCGTGGACCGGTAATGGAGATGGACGAGGGCGAGGTCGCGTAGGTCACGGCTTCGGGGATGGGGATGGGCCGCTTCCCCACGTTCGACGTCACCCCGCGCTGCGCCGGCGCGGACGCGCTGAATGCGCGCGCGGCACAGCGCACAGCGGCGGCAGGTCTCCGTGGTAGCAGCATGAGTGAGTGTGCAGAGCAAGAGCGTCGGCGAGCGCGCCAGCGGCACACACGGGGTCACCTGACCTCTCTTTTGACCCAATGCTGCGATTCGGATATCGGACGGCGCGATCTCCCCTCTCCCTCGCGCGCGCCATGTCCTCCTCCGCGATCGCCACGCTGCCCAGCCCGCTCAAGGAGCTCGTCGTCGGCGCGGACGCCGGGGCCGGCGCCAGCGAGAAGGAGCACGCCGAGGTGCAGGCGTGGATCGAGCGCGTCGCGCAGGGCGGCGTCCGCCCCGAGGCCTTTGCGGTGTGTATCCGTGCATGTATATTGCTATATACTGAAGAGTGTGCTGGTGCTGGCAGGAACTCGACGCGCAGCTGACGCCGCGCACGTACGCCGTCGGGAACGCGTTCACCGCCGCCGACGCCGCGCTCTACGGCGGCCTGCACCCCTTCATGGTACACGCCCCGCTCCACACCTCCGCCAACCCTAAACCGCACTCCCACAGGCACAGCTCCAGCCGCCCGCACACTTCACGCACCCCGCGCTCCTGCGCTACTTCACGCACATCCAGGCGCGCCCCTCCGTGGCCGCCGCCGCCGCCGCGCTCGCGCCCGCGTTCGCACCACTCCCGCTCGACCTCGCGGACGCGCCCAAGCTCGAGCGCAAGCCGGACGCGCCGAAGGAGAAGAAGAAGAAGGACGGCGCTCCCGCTGATGTCCCTGCCGCCTCGAAGAAGGACAAGAAGGCGCTCAAGGAGGCCACGTCCGAGGCCGACTCTGGTATCCCCGCTGCACCCGTCGCAGAGGGCAAGACCGCACCAACGGAGGGCAAGGCGCCCAAGACGAAGAAGGAGCCCAAGCCCAAGGCCGACGCCGCCGAGGGCGGCAAGAAGAAGGGCGGCGCCGCGCCCGCCCCGGCGGAGGACGCGGGCGAGCCCGCGCCGAGCATGATCGACCTGCGCGTCGGGCACATCGTCGAAAGTCAGTGTGCCATCTCCCCCCTCCCGCTCCGCGCCTGACGGGCGCTGGCGCAGTCATGAAGCACCCGGATGCGGACGGGCTGTACGTCGAGGTGCGGCCGCCCGGTGCAAAAGATGGCTAGCAGGGACGGTAGAGGCTGACGGCGGGGGGCAGCAAATCGACTTTGGCGAGGAGAGCGGCCCGCGGACGGTCGTCTCCGGGCTCGTGAACTACATCCCGATCGAGCAGATGCGCGACCGCTACCTCGTCGGCGTGGTGCGGCCTTCTTCGCCCGCTCCGCCCCCGAACAGCTGACAGACGCGCGCCACAGTGCAACCTCAAGCCCGCAAACATGCGCGGCGTGAAGAGCTTCGCGATGGTCCTCTGCGTATGTTCTGTTCGGGCAGCCCTGAGGCGAACCGTGCTGACAGCACACGCCACAGGCGACGTCCAAGGACGGGAAGGACGCGGGGATCGAGCTCATCCAGCCGCCCGCCGACTCGAAGCCAGGCGATCGCGTGTACTTCGAGGGCCCCTCCTACGAATGTGCGCCACGTCGCCCCCCGCTCCGCCCGCGCTGACAACCACAGCCGCGACGCCGCTTGCGCAGCTGAACCCGAAGAAGAAGATCTTCGAGACCATTCAGCCCGGTTCGTCGTCTCGTGTCGGATCTGCTGGGTAGGGCTGATAGTTGAATGCATGCGCAGGGTTCATCACGCTCGAGGGCCGCGAGGCCGCGTGGGTCGACCCCGCGACGAAGAGCGTGCACAAGATCCGGACGGAGCGCGGACTGTGTCTCGCGCCGACGCTCGTGGGCGCGTCGCTGTCGTGAGGACGGCCTTGCTTGTGTGTGCTTGCTTGTTTGCCAGTCCTACCGCAATCCTATGGCTGCTAAGTTCGGGCTGTGTGATCCAGAAGTTGAGAGAGAGGCAGCCCATCCTCTTCCCTCGGGAGTCCCGCCATTCTCCAAGCTCGATGCCACAAAAATCTGCAGGGGATCTTGGACTCGAACACGAGAATGTTAGCTTCCCTCGTGCTCCCTCGCACTGCGCAGTGAACTTCCGTTCAGTGTGTTCGCGACATTCCCACTCGGGACGTCGCCTTCTGTTTGCGAGTTTTAGGCACCGTACATATAGCAAAAAAAGCTGTGGTAGTGATGTAATACAGGCCTCAGCGCCGTGGACTTGACCCCTCTGCGCTCGAGCTCCGTCGTCTGCGGCTCGGGCCGACTGGAGAATGGGAACGTCGGGCGGGAGAACGAGGGACACGTCTCCGGCGATCGGTGGACGAGCCCGATTCTGAGCCTGAGCTGGAATCCGAGTCGGAGGACGAGTCGGAGTCGGAGGAGCTGTCTGAGGAGGACGAGCCGCTCTTGGAGGATCTGCGGGTGCACGCTCAGCGATGCGTCCAGTTGGGATAAGGTGTGCGGAGACTGACCGCCTGACTTTCTTCGCCTTGGGCTCGTCCGCCGCGCGCTCCTTCTCCTTCTGGGCGAGGATCTTATCCGCGACGCCCGTCCTTCCTCCTCATCAGCCCTCTTACCCCACACACACACCCACAGCCCATACGCACTTGTTCTTGAACTCCTCCGGCACCTCCACGCTCGGCCGCTCGCTTCGGGCCGGCTTGGCCAGCTGCTTGGTCCGCGACGGCCGCGACACGTACGGCCGCGGGTTCTTGCACTGGTACGTGAAGTGGCCGGTGCCGAGGCAGCGCTGGCATTGCGTCGTCTGCGTCGCCCGCGGGTTTGTGGACGAGTTGCGGTGCGGGGCGAATTTGGACATTGTGGGCAGCAGGAGGGACCGGTACTCCGGTCCGCCAGCTCTTCCTTCTACACACCATGTTGGCAGCACTCCGCACGACCGCGACAAGGCGGACGCTGCCCATTGCTCGCGCATACGCGACCGTCGAGGCCGGTTCACCCTTGAGCGTGCCCGCGCCCAGCCCCGTCGCCGAGGCCGCCCTCCCCGCCACACGGACCTCCGCCGCGGCCGTCGGTGCCCAGCGCCCGCACCTCGGCGTGTCCGTGCCCGCCTCACACGGGCTCTACGCGTTCTTCCGACGCGTCGCGCCCGCGGACGGCGGGCCGGCGCGGCTCGAGACGCTCGAGGCGGGGATCCCGAGCGCGACGGACAGCGGGCGCGCATGGGCCGCGCCCGAGCTGCGCCGGAAGAGCCTGCGCGACCTGCACACGCTGTGGTACGTCGTGCTGCGCGAGCGGAATCTGCTCGCGACGCAGAAAGAGGAGGCGAGGAGGATGGGGATCGCGAATACGAATGCGCTGGCTGTGCCTGTCAAGACTGCGCACGTGAGTCTCTCTCTCTCCACTGTGTGGATTCGAAGACAGCTGAGGCGGGATACAGTGCCGGAAGACGATGGCAAGAATCAAGTACGTGCTGAACGAGCGCCGGTGCGCGTACGCGGGTGCGCTCGCCGTGCAGGCCGAGGAGCGCGCGCAGTCCCTCGCCGCACGCCAGGCCACCAAGGCGCGCGCCGCGTTCCGGACCGAGGCCTACAACCGCGCGCTCGCTCGCGAGGCGCGCGAGGCCGAGCAGGCCGAGATGACCGCCGGCTCCGCCACCACATCCGACGCGCAGACCGTCCCAGCTGCCACGCCTGCCTCCACTGCCTAATAGCCATAGTTGTAATCCGCGTTCTAATTCGTCTTATTTCGATACACGTCCCGCTCCCAGGCGCGCATCGCATCGCTGACCGCACAATCCCGCACGCCCGCGTCCGCATACACCGCGAGCTGCCTTCGTCCGCGCCGGAGGAGGTGCTCGACCGTGTTCACGTCGCGCACTTTGACGGCGTGCGCGTTCGTGTGGAACGCGTGCCGGACCATGAGCAGGAAGTGCGCGCGCGCGGGCGCGGGCTTGGTGCGCACCATCCGCAGGAAGCTATCGTGCTGTTAGGATAGGAATGGGTTATGGTAAGGGCGTGGGGGGCGCGCCTGCGGTAGAGAGAGAGCACGTCCTTCTGCATGTACGACAGCCGGGCCATGGCTGAGTGAGTGAGTGTGGCGGGCGGAGGGAGAGGAGGACCCGCACGATGCTTGCGCTCCGCCGTCTCCCCCGCCGCTTTGCTGCCCGCGCACACGCTAGCACAGCGGCACAGGCGCAGGCACCGGGCGCGTACTGCGCGGACCTCGTGCGCCGCGCGGACTACGAGGGCTTCCTGTGCGCGCCGCTCTACGCGCCCGGCCCGGCCCGCGCCGGCTTCCTCGCGCTCAAGGCCTTCCAGGTGCGCGCCCCCCACACCTCGCTCATTAGACCACCTCTCAATGGGAGACAGATCGAGCTCGCGGGCGTGTACGACGCCGTGTCGAACCCGCTCGTCGGGCGCATGCGTATGCAGTTTTGGCGCGACGCCGTCGCGTCCGTGTCCGACGTGCGCTAGCCCCCGCACTCCCTCTGCGCGTAGACTGAAGAGGCACAGGGCACGCCCGTGCGCCACCCCGTCGCGCTCGCGCTGCACGCGGCGAACCAGCACGCGCGGCTGCCGCAGCAGCTCTTCCGGCGGATCATCGACGCGCGCGTCCGTCTGTCCCCCCTCGCGTCCTTGCGTCCATGCTGATTTGCAACGCCCTAGGAAGCAGAGCTCGCGAACCCGGCGCACATGACCACGGACGACTTTACCGCGCACGCCGAAGCTACAACCGCCTCGCTGTACCACCTCCTCCTCTCGCTCCTGCACCTCTCTCCTTCCCCTTCCCCCTCCTCTGCAGCCTTGAGTACACCCCACACCCATAACGCCCTCGACCTCCCGCACGCAGCATCCCACCTCGGCGTCGCTGCAGCAATAACGACGCGCCTGCGCGCGCTGCCCTTCCACGCGGCCCGCCGGCGCAGCGTGCTCCCCGCGGAGCTCGCCGCGGGCCGCGTGCGCGACGAGGACCTCTTCCGGCTCGGCGGAGATGCGCCCGGGTTGAGGGATGCGGTGTATGCGTTTGCGTGCGTCGCGCATGCGCATCTGGGCGCGGCGCGGGAGGCGTTCGAGGAGGATGGACGGGCGGGGCGGGTGCCGGGGGAGGCGATGCCCGTGTTCATGGCCGGGGTGGGTGGTGCAGCGATGACAGGGAGAGATGTGTGCTGATGGGAATGCAGGTGCCCGTTGCAGCGTTCCTGACGCGCTTGGAGGAGGCCAACTTCGACGCGTTTGCGCCGGGACTGGCGCGCAGGAACTGGAAGCTGCCGTGGCAGATGTGGCGGGCGTCGCGCTCGCGCCAGTTCTAGGCGGGGAAAGCCAGGACAGCCAGGGTGTGGACTCAAGATGTCATTTTGGGTATAGCAAGATGTACATGGCTTTATCCGTCGTCTTGACGTGGGCTACCCTGCCTACGTACGCCTGTGGATCTGCGGATTTATGGCAGTAGCCTACGACTTACCTCCAAAGCGATGGCAGATGCCTTGCCTGTCTCTTGACACTGCTGTGAGCACTGCGACATCGTTCTGGACTGTGCGTTCACTATAGCGAGATATGTTCCTCAACTGATATGTAGGTATGACACTTTCTCAACAACCGGTAGAGCCATCAAACATCGACCAGAAGCACACGAAGCGGGGGGGATTGAGGGAACAGACGATATATCAGCGGCGACAGGGCATGGTGATCCTGGTGACTCCTCACCCAGAGCTGGTCCGCGAACGGATGTAAATGCTCGCTGTTTTGCGGCTCCGACTCGGGTGGTGCATCTCGCTCAATGACGATAGGGCTCCACAGACCACGCAAGTGCGGATGCTCGTGCATGAAGCTGATCAGTTGCGAACACGAGATGGAAATCTGCGGTCGTTTGTCTTGAGGTGCCGGTCCACACACGATACTCAGGCGAGCCACTTCGAGATGCGGCCACGCAGAGAAGACGTGTGCGAGCTGCGTGCTGTCGAGCACAAATTGCCAATGGATGGTGAGGACACTGAATATGCGGAGTTGATGTAGCGGCCTGAGGGCGTCCAGGAATGCATAGCCGTCCTCTGGTGACGGCCTCCAGGGGCTGGTGAAGACGATCGTCAAGCCCAGCTCCTCCAGACGAGTGTGAAGACGCAGCTGCTGAGCGAGCTTGCGGACATCAGGACAGGGATCCTCAATAGTCAGCTCTGCATTGCTGAGCACGCTGGGTGTGAAGGCGAGGAACGCAATCGCTTGGGCGCTGTACAGCGGGGCTGTGATGCGGAGATGACGAAGATTCGCAAACGAGCCCGCCTTGAGCGATAGGTGCATTTGGGGCACATTATTAACAGCATAGAGGCGCAGTTCGCGGAGGTGCACACGCCGCGCCAGGATGTCAGACATCTCCAGGTTGTCCAGGGGGAGCTCCAACTCCAGCGTGGAAAGGTGGGGTGCACGCCAGAGCAAGGCGTTCAGGAGCGGATTCCATCGCACAACGTCCTCAGGCTTTGGATGTGTGCTGTTCCTTATGCCAACCTTCAGCGTCCTCAACTGGGTGCACGTCTTGAGAAGCTGAGAGGCTGCGAATGCGTCGTTCCTCGTTGGGTGCAGAACGAGGTCGAGCGCAGTCAGGGTAGGCCGGGACAGGTTGTCCAGCACCTCCACATTCAGCACCTCGGCCATGTGCAGGCCTGAATCCCAGATCAGCAGCTCCTGATAACGTGGGAAGAGACTGGGTAGCGTGCTCCAATGCTCGAGCACATGCATGGAGACCTCATTAGACTGGTAGGCTATCTGGACGCGCAGGAGCCGTACACGACGTGCGTAGAATCGAAAACGTTCGCCGAGACCTTGGGTGTTCACGACATCCATGGGCACCGAAAAGTCCTGGAGATGCAGCTTTAGCGCGTGCATGGCCGACTTGACCCACTGCTCTCACCAGGTAGTTTGAAAG
>LCTX01004992.1:0-13185 GCA_002233555.1 Limonomyces culmigenus | reverse complement strand
GTACGTACTCAATTATTGCCCAGGGTAACAGCACTCAACAGGGTTGACAGACGTTCCTCGGAGCATTATCGAGTTTTTCAACGAGACGTCTCTGGTCACGCATATCGTCTCTGGACTGACAGAGCTGATGATAATTGCCTTTATCACATGGTATGCGTGGCACGCACGGTCAGACGAAGCTGGTAAGTTGTCCTTGCTCCCGTGTTTCGACAGAGCTGCAGGTTACTCACAGTCGTTGCTCATTTGCAGACGCATTGTTATACCAACTTTTTGTCATGATGCGGGACGGCCGAGACAAGATTATCTCTTCGTGGAGGCGCCTCTTGTCCCACCGCCAGCAAGCTACAGATAATGGAGCAACGATTCCCGCCGGCCCAGACAGCGCCTGACGCCGCCGCGAAACTTCTTTCCACCATGTGTGACATTCGTTATCAAACGAAGTCTTGAATACTTCAACTGTATCTGTATACTAGACCTTCTTGTGCGCTTTGTAAGCACTGTTCTTTACCAACACCACTATGGCCACATGTCTCGTCTTTGGAGTACCAGAACTCGCAGTAGTCGCCCTGGTCGTATGGTACATCTAGCACACCCGCCGGCCGGATGCCGATGGTACGACTTCGTAGCAACCTCGTCAACGGAGGCGCACTTGCTCAAAAAGGGTCTACAGTATCGATCCTCGAAAAGCCAACGTAGGAAAGTACCCCTCCTCCGAAGGCGCCATGCAAGACACAGAATAAGGTGCATTAGGGCGAGCAACATCATAGCATAATCTACTTCCGTTTCGGCTTCGCAGCATCCGGCATCTCTGTGAAATCTGTATAATCGGCCGCCGCTCCCTCCCAGACCTGGTCACGGATGACCCAGGGCGCACCCTCCTGCCAGAGCCGGCGCTCGAACACGAGGTGTTCGACGACCTCGCGCTCCTCGTCGATGAGGAAGCGGCCGCCCTTGCGCTCGCGCGAGACGAGGTGCTGGCGCGTGTCGAGCCGGACAAGCGCGTGCACGATGCTACGGGACACGCCGGGCGCGAGCCGCGGCGAGTTGTTCGCCTCGGTCGAGCGCATCGACACGATTGAGCATGGCGTGCGCTCGCCGAGGAGCGCCCAGGCGTAGTACTGGTCCTTGCGGGCGCCGCATCGCCGGGCGAGCTTGCGGGCGTGCTGAATGTACGTGCCTCCGGAGTAGCGCTTGACGCCAACGAGGTTGTTACTGTAGGCAGACGATCGTCAACATTTAAGCATTTCGGTGGGGAGACAACACTGACGTGGTGATGGCCTCGTTCAGCTTGATGTAGCTCTCGAGGAACTGTGCACGAAGGCCAGCGACCCAAGCATCTGGCGCTGTCGATGTCGCCCGGAAGATGTTGCGGGACCACGCGGACTTGATGGCCGCGCCGGGGAGCTCCTTGAACTTGGCAAGCTCGAATATTCTGTAAATTGTATCAGCATCTACAAAGTATACAAACGAGGAGACACTGACGCAGCAGCGGTCTTCCCCCAATCCTCGAGGTTCTCCCACTTTTGTGGCCAGTCCTCACGCCGACTCCACTGCACGTCCGTATGCGGTATGCGAACGTCTTTTCTTTTTCACATCAGCACAAATGTCAATCGTCCCAAGCATGTCTACGCACCCATGAGTGGGATAGGCTGGTTCCAGACGTCAATGTCGCCCGACATGTCGGCCATATCCAGGATCTTCTCCATGTTCTTGATCTGCTCCTCCGGCGTCATTTCCTTCTTGACCACCGGCGTCGCCCGTGCCTCAGCGCCCGCGACCGCCGCAGGCGTGGGGAGCGGTCGGGCCGACGGCGTGCGCACGCCTTTTGGCGCGACCGTCGGTGGCGCGTCGACCTGGCGCATGCGCCGCTGCGTCGGCGCCTCGGGCGTGTGCGCCTGCGCCTGGCCCGAGCGCCAGCGACGCGTCGAGAGCGTGTAGGCCGACGAGGACGCGAAAGGCCCGCGGAGGGCGGCGCCGCGGAATGCGCGCGCGGCCAGCATGACGGAGAGGATGCGTGGGCCCCGGGTAATCGTGTGTGATCCGCGAAACGTGTGGGCGTCAAACCACGCTTGCCTTCACCAGGCTTTGGCCAGATTTACCGCCGGCGGAGAAGTGGCGGACAAGCACGATCACCGCTGGTTCGGTGCCAAGAATGCCACCAGCGGAGATCTGGCTGCGATACCGCCTTTGCCTCCAGATCTCCGCCGCCCTTCCCGTTTAGGGATTCCATTCATACGCGCCTGTACTGGCTCTGGACGCTTTGATAGACATGTATACTAGTACTAAAATGGAGCTATAGTATCTACGTACACTCACAGTCGCCACTGCGGTGGCGCCGCCCTGCACGGGACCAATCACAACCGGTACCGGACATCGGCAGTTCCACCCCCTAATCACTCTCTTGTTGTCCACGCTCACCTGCACCCCGTACAACATCGAGAGCTACGTACAGTTACTATCAATAACATGACCAAAGATTTGCAAAGGAAAAAGAACTCACGAAAGAAGTCTGAGGTGGACACTGAAGCCGTTGCTCCCCGTCGAGGACGCAGTCGCGGTACTAAATCCAAGAGAGGAGGTGTTGGTGGTCGAGGAGGACGGAACGCTGGAGGAGGTGTGGCCGGAAGACGTGGCCAAGCCACTCTGGTGGAAGGTCAGCTTTCAACATGTGTTGATGTCAGGAGCAGACACTGACCTCTGCTTCTAGATGAAGCTGCGGACCCTTCCGCCTGAGAGGGCACTCTGCTTGGCTGTCCAGAAGAGACTGTGGATCCGTCCGTCAGTAACGACGAGCTCGGCGAGCAGACGCCCCGCCGATTCCAGCGCGCAAGGTGGCGGACACGACAGCCCTAGCAAGCGAGGGGATGCCCTCGCTGGACACGTCGAGCAAGACAAGACCCTCGCCGAAGATGATGGGCGAGGCGTCGGCTCCGCCGATTCCATCACGCAAAGTAGTGAGCACGGCGGCCTCGGCGAGCAAGACGGCGGCCCTACCAGTTCTGGCACTCAAAGCAGCGAGAATGGCAGGCCTCGTCGAGCGAGTCTACACCCCCCAGTCCGAGCGCGGCGAGCGAGGCGATGGCCGCGCCAGACACGAAGAGGGTGGCGACGCCTTCGCCGGTTCAGGCGATGGTCTTGCCGGCAACAGAAAGCAAGGCGATACCTCCGCCGGCCATGGAGGTGAACCGATCAGCCGCGGTGGACGCGGCGGCAGCCCCGCCAGCGCGCGTGCTGGCGCTGCCATCAGCAGACACGGCGGCACTCCCGGCAGACCCGGTGGCGTTCCCGGCGGATGCGATGGGGTTCCTGGCGGACGCGGCGGCGCCCCGGGTGGATGCGGCGGCGCTCCCGTCGGCGCACGCGGCGGTGTTGCGGGACACGGCGCAAGTCCTAGCGTATCCGGGAGAGCTCGAGGCGGACTCAACATGCAGGCGTCCGGTGTGGGTCGTGGACAAGGCGCCGCTATGTTCGTAATAGGTCAGCAAAGCCCATTAACACCCAAGAAACAAACCGCAAACCAGGCTGGACTACCCGAGCGGTCTTCGGTGATCAAGGCTCCTCGATGCGTTGTCAGCACCGAGAGTGGATTGAATGGAGGAAGCGCTTCCGTACCTGCGAGAGCTTCGTCAGCTCGGCCTGCACCCCCTCTGGATCGGTCACCAGCGCCCCGGACCAAGTGTTGGTTGACAGGTCGTGGATCAGCTGGCAAGACTGGTCAGCGAGAATAGCACAATGAAGTCTCAAGTGCCCAACCTCACTAGGCGAGTAGTCAGCGCCGACGCACACGTCAAGGAGTCCGATGCTCGCATGAAGGTCCTTGCTGACCACTCGAGGCACTGCTGCCCAGGCTGGCGGTTGCGAAGAGAAATTGGCCGACCTTGAGAGCGCCTTTGAGGCCGGTGGTGGCAAGGCTCCTGACCAGCAAGACAATCATACTCGGCTTGTGTTGTGCTCGGCGGGAGCACCAAGGGCGAGCTCTGGAAGGATGTCGCGTACGCGTACGGCCGCAACATCGGGACCGCGTTACAGCTCGACGACGACGTACTCGACTACGGGGCCGGCGAGGTCACGCTCGGCAAGCCCGGGAACGCCGACCTCAAGCTCGGCCTTGCGACCGGCCCCGCGCTCGCGGCGTGGGAGGAGCACCCCGAGATGGGCCCGCTCATCGCCCACAGATTCGGCCAGTCTGGTGACATCGAGCTCGTCAATGCTTCCTGCTTTGCGTGCGGCTAGACCCGTCTGATGCACCCTCACAGGCACGCGACTCGTCCGCCGGTCGTCTGGCGTACAACGCACCCGGTCCGCGTCCTCCTCCTGCCCGTTCACGAGTAGGCGGGGCGCGTCGCGGTTGAACGAGATGGCTAACGTTGGCGTCGGGCTCTCGCCCTCCTCTACCACGGCGGGCTTGAGGCGCCCGCCGTCCTCGACCGTCGTTGCGCGGCTGCTCGCGGGCGTGCGCAACGCCTCGCTCTCTGCCGAGTTTGGCGTCACGGGTGGCGTGCAGCCCGAGCTCGCACTCCCGTCCACGAGCGCCTGCAGCTTCTCGAGCGACGGCCTCCCGCCGCCGCCGATGTGCCGGAGCAGGTCGCTCGGCCCGCACTCATGCTGAAGCGGATTGGCGGCAGCGCGGGCACGATGAACACGTGGCTCAGGCACATCTACGTCTGGCCCTCCTTGGGGCCCTCCGTGCGCTCGTCGCGCGCCTTGGTCGTCGGCAGCGGCGGCTCGAGGTCGCCGTCCGCGCTGTGCGCCACTGGCGTACCCCGCGTACCCGGCCCTAGCGCACGCTTGAACGCGTTCCCGAGGCGTTCCGCAGGAGGGGTACGCCGAACAAACAGTTGGCCAGTGGGGCGAGCAGGCTCGGGCGAGTCTGCACCGGGCGACGCGCCCTCGAAGATGGCGAAGCTCGACGGCCGCCGGCCGGAGAAGAGGACGTTGAGCGGTGAGTCGTTGTGCGAGCGCCGCTTCTTGACGAGGGGTCAAAGGATAGTTGAAGTCGACGTTCTCGAGGACGATCTCGCCGACGACCTTCTCGAGCTTGAGACCCCCCTAGGTTTGAATGTGGACGGCGCAACAAGCCGCATCATCTCGTTCGCCGCATCCTCGCCCACGTCCGTCGAGTCGAGGAAGGGGGGTGCCGGGCACGGCGTACGTCGCGTAGCTCTCCACGCCGACCTCATCGACGATGGGCACGGCCATATCCTTGACCCTCTCCTGGTGCGTCGCGTCGGTGATCAGATACGGGAACGCCATCCTTGGCTCGTCAAACGCGCGGTACCGCACGATCGCACGATCGAAGGCACCGTCACACCGACCGGGATAGCGGTATTGTCCATGACAATAGCGAACGATAAGTTGTGAAGGCGCTGGTCGCGGGCGCGGGCGCCGCCGCCGTCGATGGCAGGTACACAACGGAGACGACCTTGTCCGCCTTGATGAACTCGGCGTGGGTCGCGGCCGTAACCTCGTATGCAGCGGAGAGCGACTGCTTGATCATGTACGCGACGATGTCATCTGCCTTGCACGGGCCGTTGTTGGCCGTGACGGGAGACGTTGAGCGTGCTGCGCGGTTGGTGTAAGCGAAGCATAACGGCCGAGGTGCGCGGCGGGACACGTACGGGTAGCCCTGAGCGCCGTGGGTCTGGCAGAGCTCGGAATCGGATGCGGAGTCGACCTTGGCGAGCTTGATGCCCTTCTCCTTGAGGATCACGGTCACCTCGTTGTAGTGCGGCGCGAGCGCTTAGCAGTGCCCACGCTTAGCGCACCGTCAGCTGCCGGCCGGACGCTCCCAGTGCGCAGTGCGTACCACGGGCCGTAGAGCTTGAGGAGCATGAGCGGCTCCTCTGCAATCGCCTTGTCGAATTCGGCGGTCGTGCGAGGAAGTCCGTTGCGGCCTAGGAGGCGCCCTCGGCGGTGACGAGCGCGGCGAGCGAGAAGGAGGCGGACAGGAGGAGGACGTGGTCAGGAAGAATCAAGTAAAACTCTCTAAGTTACAACAATCAGCCGGCGGAAACATGGCGGTAATCTGGCGGACGGTCAGAGTGTCCCGCTTCTCGACGCAACTGGCGGAGATGTCGCGGCAAACGCGCTTTCCCGCCACTTCTCTGCCGGCGGCCAAATCAGGCCAAAGTCCGGTGCTTTGAACGTCGACCTCGACCTCGATCCGCGGAATGTGGTTGCCTCACATCGTATGAGGGAGTAGTTGATAGGACACGAAGTGAGATAGCGCCAAACTGTGTCACATGCTCCTCACGTCGCCCGCGGTTATGTGGTGGTGTGACCATCTCAGACGCGANNTCGCGTCTGAGATGGTCACACCAGCTCTGGACTGGATAAGCACGTATATGCCTTCATCACACGAAGTCTTTCCATCCGCAGCTATCAATCTCGGATGCCGCCGGAAGCCGACACGCGCTCCTGATATAAGAACTACCTTCTCTGAAACTCAGAGCACACACCGTCTAGTAGCATTCCAACCATCTTCGCATGTCCAGTTACAAGACCTTCGCTATATGGGGAGCGGGAAACCTTGGTACCCGAGTTGCTAAGCATCTGCTCGAGCGCAAGCTGCGGGTCATCATCTTGTCTCGTCCGGTGAGCATTCCTCGTGCATTTTTCCTGCATGCTTTAGCTCACGGATACTCATAGAGGTCTACCAGGAACAAAGAAAAGCGGGAGCTGGCCTCCATAGGAGCGGAGATCCGCGCCTACGACGTCTCGTCCGACGACGCCATCTCCGGCTTGTTCGGAATCGACGTCCTCATCTCGACCACTTGCGTGCACGGGATCGTCCTCCAGTCACGGCTCGCCGTCGCAGCCCACGCCGCTGGCGTCAAGCTCTTCATGCCCGCCGAGTTCGGCGATACCACCGACGGCCGGGCCGAGCCCATCTTCGCACAGCGGGCCGCCGTCCGCGCGCACGCAGCTAAGCTTGGCCTGTCGACAGTCGCGGTTTGGACTGGCCCCTGGATCGAGTCTCTCGTCCGTATATGCTTCGATCCCGCCGCACGCAAAATCACGGTTAACGGGCAGGGCGACGCCCAAATCTCGACGACGAGCAGGGCCGACGTGGCATACTTCATCGCGCATGTGCTGGCTGAGCTCCCGAGGGAGAAGCTCGAGAACGCCAAGTTTACTCTACAAGGCGATGCCATTGTATGCATTAAAGACCTCATCATAGACTGACGCGCTGGCTGACATGCATTACATAGACCTTGAACTCTTTTGCCTCGTCCATCGAGAAGATTTCTTCGAAGACTGTCGAAATCACCCACGTTCCTCGGTCCACGTTTGAGAAGAGGCTAAAGGCTGACCCGAATGATGTGTACGCTGCTTTGTTCCTTGGATGGGATACCGGCAAGGGCCTCCATCCGAATCAACCGTCACACGACCTGATTTCAGGCTGGAGGCCGAAGAATGCATTGGAAGTTCTCGCAACTCTAATAACATGAACTGCACTGCGGATGTACATTGATTGTGTTTGGATGTATGTATGTTGTGTACGCTTGTAGTTGAGCAAGGTATCAAAGTTGCCAAGTTATGGACGAAAAGATTACGGAGACCCGAGTGCAATAACATGTGGGACCCTTGACAGCTTTTCTCAGGCTGCCTCCTGCCTCCACCGTGTCCATTCTATACAGCAGCTCTGCAGCCCTTCCGCATCTGGCTCATCGTCGGCATCGCTCGAGTCCTACGCCCGACGCAACGGCATACTTGGCGACCCGGCTGACGAAGATAAAATGCCCATAGTCAGCCTCTGTCGGCCACCGACGGCGTCCCCGAGCGCGAAGGCTGCAACTGCATAAATACTGAGACTCTCGAGATGATGACCTGCATCTCAACACTCGCCGCAATCCTACACATATCTCTCTCATCTCGTTCACGCTCGACATGTCCGGCTACAAGACCTTTGCTATCTGGGGTGCGGGGTTCCTCGGTGCTCGCATCGCAAACAACCTGGTCGAGCGCAAGGCAAAGCTCATCATCTTGACTCGTCCAGTAAGAAAGAGATCCACACTCATCATCCCTTATACTCACTCGATCGGCTCCTAGGACTCTGCTGCAAGCACTCAGAACCAGCGATACTCGTCCAAAGGTGCCGAGATCCGTCCCTACGACGTCACGTCCGCCGAGGCTGTCTCCGGTCTGCAAGACATCGACGTCCTCATCTCCACCATCGGCATCCAGGGCATGGCCCTGCAGCCAAAGCTCGTCGACGCCGCCGCCGCCGCGGGCGTGAAGCTCTTCGTGCCCTGCGAGTTCGGCGACACGACCGACGGGAAAGCCGAGCCGATGCCCCAGGCCAAGGTCGCCATCCGCACACAGGCGGCGAAGCTCGGGCTCCCGACGGTCGCCGTCTTCACCGGCCCCTGGATGGAGTTTTATCCGTTCATGGGCTTCAACCTCGCCGAGCGCAAGATCACGATCAAGGGGCAGGGCGACACCAAGATCTCTTCGACGAGCATCGAGGACGTCGGGTACTTTGTTGCTTATGTTCTTACCGAACTGCCAAAGGAGAAGCTCGAGAACGCCAAGTTCACACTCCAGGGCGAGGCCATCGTAAGTGTCATTTTATTGGTAGTGCTGGATTCAACGACTGAGAGCCCTCGTGCAGACATGGAATTCGGTCGCCGCCACAATCCAAGAGTTATCATCGAAGCCCTTCGAAGTCACTCACATCCCTCGCTCTGAGCTAGAGAAGATATTGAAGGAGAACCCGTACGATATGAGTTCTGCCATGTTCCTCGGGTGGGACACGGGCAAGGGACTCCACCCAAACCCGCTTTCGCACGACTTGATCCCAGGCTGGCAGCCAAAGAAGGCGGTGGATATTCTCAAGACGATGATCCCGCAGAGTGCGCAGTAGAAGAGATGTTTTGTTACAGTCTAGGGTGTTGTATCTATAGTTTCTACAAATCCAAGCGATCAGAATACAAACTGCCCACGAGCCTGCTCGTGCGTTGCCCACCCGCTCGACACGGGCGGCATCCCGGTCAGCAGCGGCGGCCCGGACGAGTCGAGCATCCACATCTGCCCGAGCGTGTGGTACACGGCGCGGAACGTCGAGATCGAGCCCTTCTCCTGCACGAGCACGGCGTAGCATTCGGCGCCCGGCGTGCCGGGGACGCTCCGCGTCGCGGCGATCCGCTTGGGCGTGCCCGGCGTCATCGGCAGGAACGAATCCGCGGGCGCCATGTGTAGCTCGATACGGAAGGTGACGCCCTTGATCGCCTTCGCCTCGGCATTCACGTCCAATCCGGAGGCGCCCGCAGGCAGCATGACGGCGCCGTCGTCGACGACGCAGCGTAGGACCAGGCGGCCTCCGATGTCCTCGCCGACGATGCCGACGCCGAGCGTCCCGAGCAACCGCGCGAGCTCGTCCCGAGTGCGTGCGATCGACTCCCGGCTGCGGAGATGGTACGACTGCTTCCAGCTGAACAGGTTGTGGAACCAGCCACGGGGCTCCGTCGGGGGCGACAAGAGCACGGGCGACTGCAGCGTTGGGTTGAGCGGGTGACGGTTGCTGCTGCCATGCAGGTCGAGAGGGGCAGCTGAAGCATGAACGACATCAGCAAAAGCCAAGGTACAAGCCAAACATGAACTCACGTCGTGTCCTGCGTTTGCCATCGAGCTTGTTCTCCCGGAGAAGGCCGAGCACGTTTTCCGCCTTGTGGTAGCCTTGCGGCTGGACCGCCGCATTCTCCTTGTTCGAGTGCCTCGGCATGGACGTCTCCGCCCGGCGCCGGGGTGTATCCGGCGGGGTCGGATGGCCGTGGTGGGGGACACCTTCCGCCGTCGCCGACCGAGACCGCACACCGAGACGCTCCTGGTCCGCGGCGAGGGCGTTCATGCGGACCGCGATCGCGTCGATCGAGCTCTGGAGCGCCGCGTCTTGCACGCGCGGCGCCGCGAAGACCGTGTGCGACTTGCGGCCTAGCGGGGGACGATGCACAGCCTCGGGGCGGAGGAAGGCATGCTCGGCCGGTGACGGGGAGGCGGGTGGCTGCATGGGTTGGAACGGCGCGGCACTGCCAGCAGGCGAGTCGGTGAACATTGGGCTGTAGCGGGGGAGCAAACTTTGTGGCTGTTCCGGGGTGCCCGGGGAGGGCATCGTCTGCGCACGTTGGGCACCCCGAGGCCGCGAGGGAACGGGCAGCCGGGTCGGCGAGTCGTAAGGCGACATGACTGGCGGGCGCGACAGCGGGCTCCGACTGCGCTCGTGCATGGGCGACGAAGCCCGGCGTACGGGCCCTGGGCTCTGTCGTGGTCCGGCAGGGGACGTCGCACGGGTGTGGTGCTCGGGCACCGGCGGGAGCGGGCCAACCGGGGGTGTCTTCGGGCCAGAGCGCGAGCGGCTGTGGGGCTCGACCTCGAGCGTTGAGTTGGTCCTACTTGCGGTGCGCGACACCGGGCGCGAGTACTGCTTCGAGACAGTCCGCGCCGAGGGATCGTGGCTGTGGACGTCGAGGTGGATGCCGTTCTCGTGCAGGGTGAGGCGCCGGTGCTGGTCGAGGAGGTAGTAGAACGCCTTGACGAACTCGCCCTGACCCGGAGGCGAGCACAGCTCGGCGGTGAGCTGCTCGAACGACATCTGCTTGCCGCAGACGACGTGGAGCGACTCGAGCACATCCTCCTCGATGAATGCCGACGAGGCAAAAGGCCGGGCGATGTCAGCGACCGACGGCGCCGGGTGGACGATGATGCCCGGCGTCGGGTTCAGCATCCACGGGTGCTCTAGGATCTCCGCCATCTGTTAAGATGGGATCGTCAGCAACCAAGCAGTTGGTGGGTCAGGAGGAGTAACATACCGTGATGCGTTGCGAGACATCGACAACGAGCATGCGGGCGATGAGGTCGCGAGCCTGCGGGTCTAACCAGTCGTATAGGTCGTAGTGACCGAGACGGACCTTGCCGAGGAGCTTGCGGACGTCCTTGTCGTCGAAGGGGAGGCGACCGGTAAGGAGCGCATAGAGAATGACGCCGCAGCTCCAGATGTCGGACATGGGCCCGCAGTACTTCTCACCATTGATGATTTCGGGGCTCGCGTAGTGCGGCGAGCCGCAGCTCGTGCCGAGTTGGGATGAGGGCGGGTTGAACGCGGCCATGCCCCAGTCGGCGATCTTGATGATCGGGGGGTCGATCGACTGGATGAGGATGTTCTCCGGCTTGAGGTCGCGGTGCACGATCGAGAACGTGTGGGCGTAGTTGAGGCCGGCGATGATCTGCTTGAAGTACGCGAGCGCGGCCTGCGGGGGCATGCGCCCGCCGTTGACGAGGAAGTCGAAGAGCTCGCCGCCCTCGACGTACTCGAGCACGAGGTACAGCTCGCGCTCGCCCTCGTACACGTCGTAGATGCGCATGATGTTCGGGTGCCGCATCAGCTTCATCGTGATGATCTCGCGGTCGATCCCGAGCCGGAACTTGGCGCTCCGCGCGTCGCGCGTGCGGAGCGAGTGCCGCGAGCTGAACGTCGGCTCGAGCGGCAGGATCTTCACCGCCGCGAGCTGGCCCGTGCGTCGGTGCTTGGCGATCTTGACGCGCCCGCTCGCGCCCTTACCGACGCACTCGCCGAGCACCCACGGCCCGATGAACTTGGGGTCGTCCACGTACTCGAACGCGTGCTCGCCGCCCGCAGCAGCCTTCTCCTTCTGCCAGCGCGTGCCGAGCGGCGTGGCGTACTGGGCGGGCGGGGCCCGGGGTCCGTGCATGTCGACAGGTGTCTGCTCATGGAAGTAAGACATGGTGGTCGACAGGTAGGAAAGTGGGTAGATGTCGAAGCGGCGGGATAGTTGGGCGAGGTGGGTGAAATGGGCGAGGCGGAGATGGTGGTATGTGCGAACGGCGGAGAAGTAGAGGCCGAGAGAGAAGTCGAGAGATTATGTGCGAGGAAGGTCTAGATTGAAGTCGCGGAGAAGAGGAGTGGAGGTAGCCGAGGTGAAGGGTCAAGTGCGTCGGCGGCGACGACGACGAGGAGCGCAGGTGGGTGGGCGGGAGGAGAGAGAGTTCGGCATCGGCGGCATCTTATACGACCTGCAGCATCCGATGACGGAGGAAGTTGAACCAGCCGCGGTTGACGTTGCACGTCCGGAACATCGAATTACTATTTCCGGCAGGTGCACTGCTTCGCAGGGTACAGATCACGCTTAGCTCTGGACGTGACGTCAGGTCCATTGCGGCCTCAAAAGCACTACGCATACAACGTACACCCTCAGCTAAAAGTCCATGTAGTCCCTGTTCGTGCCCCACGCGCCGCCGGTACCGACGCCGTACGGCTCGTCCGCGGCCGCGGCCGCGCCGGGCTCGGCCTTTGCGGCGAACTCGGCGCGGAACGCGGTCTCCATCGTCTGCAGCTTAACGAGGAGCGCGAGCGAGGCAGCCTCGACGGCCTCGCGCGGCGTCTTGCTGCCGTCGGTCTGGACCTTGAGCAGGAAGTACGGGTGCAAAGGGTGCGGGACCTTGTACCCCGCGAAGAGCACGTACGGCATCGCGAGCAGTTGCGCGCGGACCATGTTCGCGAGCGTGTGGTCCTGCTTGACGACCTTGATCGTCGCGGCGTTCGGGATCTTCGTGTCCTCCATGATCTCGACGCTGGGCGGAGCCTTCAGCACACTGGGGCAGCCGACGCCGCGCGGCCGGCACTCACTGCCGCTCGCCCGCCTCGAGGACGAAGAGCTCCTGCCGTTCGGGTGCGTTGATGCCGCTCATGTCTGTCGGTGCGGTCGGTCAGCGTCCACACGTGCCAGCCGAGCGGGAAAAGGGAAGGATCATATAGCAGTTGAATATGAGGAATCGCCATCGCACGGATGCTCGGGGGATTGACAGATTGGTAACATAGATTCTAATCATTTGGAGTGTGGGTGGAAACGAGGCTCACCTCAATGCACAGGGAGGGAGACACTGCCAGCAGCCTGCAACGGTTCGTCAGCGCTCGGCGTCATGTGTAGGCCACGGCACGGGAGGGAGGGTCAGAACACGTGTTGTGATCATTTGTTATCATTGACAATAAATAATGGCACGAAGCCGGGCATCACGCGAGGGGGAACGGACGGACGCGACTCACCAGGATGGGGGGCGGAGGTCAAGGCGCGGCGGGCGTGTGGCGGTGTTGGGCGCGTCGGCTGGGCTGCCGTGCTCGCCGCGTGCCGCGGCCACGATACCGACTTATGGCAGGCCTGGACACCGTGC
>LCTX01004829.1:0-11232 GCA_002233555.1 Limonomyces culmigenus | reverse complement strand
TGTGGAGGTTGGGAGGCTCACGAGAAGCTGCGGGGAGGAGAGTGTTGGTGAGGACACCACTGTCGTGTAATATTGGGCTAAGCAACATGCGCACCCCGTTTTGTCCGTCGGATCGTATGGTGGGTAAGGAGCTTCAAACATGACGGGCACGATGGGGTCGAGGAAAGTGGGAAGAAGGAAGTGCTCGAGTTTCGCCCTAGTCTCGACTTGCGAACCTCGACTTGGATGTCCGTCTCATACTCTGGCCAAGACTGCAAGTCGGAGTAATATAGGTCTGTGAACATGACATCCTCATAGACTATGTACAAACATTGTGAGATGACGAAATGAGAGGAGGCGGAGAAGGAGCAGCGCTTCTTTCCTCGCCGTCTTTGACCAGGCCCTCNNAACCAATGGCCTCCCATGCACCTAGCCTTGCATCATCATCTCATCCATGTACGGTCGACGCGGAGAGGGCTTTCGTTAGGATCTCTGTACGCTCAAGCTGCCCTCCTCCGACGAGAAGGAGGAGAAGGAGCTGCCGGTGGTCGGGCCCCCTCTCGCTTCAAGATCAACGTCCCCGCCCGTACGTCTCTTACTGCACTCGTGCCCCCGACGGCGACTCCTACGCTAGCCGCTCGCGCTTGTATCTACTGTACGAGCACACGCGATTAGGGACAGGCTATTTGGCTCGTTTATCCTCCGTTAAAGCCATGATCACACCGTGTACCTGCAACATTGTCATGTCGCTTGCATGAGTTGCTCTACCTCTGGCCAAACCGTACTTCATCTTCATGAACGAGTTTTGCAGAGCACACGGGTATGGCAGGGCATCTATCATCTATCACAGTCGTCTAATATCCTCCTCGTTACACGGAAATCCAAGCACCACTCGTACATCGCACAAATCGAAGCACCGGCTACAGGCAACCCGATAATCTGCGACACCGGTAAGCCCAAGTGTGAGGTATGTGAACAGAGATATGCTTACGATTACAGGCAGCACATTGCCGATGCCCAGATTGCGTCCATGGAGGGAGTCGGCACTGCGGGCGCAGATGCATGTGCGATGCTCGAGGTGGTGGAGACGATGGGAGCGGCCATCGCAGCCGCCGCGAGCCCAAAGATTGCAGCGATGCGGAAGAAGGTGAGCATGTCGCTATTTGGTTTGGAGGTGGAGGAGGATGTGTGATGAGGAGGGTGCTCGAGCCAGAGGTGATGCGTCTCCCTATCTGCAGCGACCCCCGTACTTATGCCCTCGCTAGCTCGCCTTCATCTGAACGCGGTCATCTCCGCGTGCGCATTTCATCTGCCCCTCATCTCTGCGCGCGTGCACGCTCATCTCGTCCCTGCTCGGGACGCCGTGTCTGCGTTGTGGTCGCCGCCGAGGATCCTCCAGTGTCCTGATAGCCGCGCGTGCCTCCACGCGAGCGCTCTGTTCGGGGCGTGCCGCTCAGCCAGCACCGCCTCGGTAGACACCCACCGCCCCGGCCAAGCGATGCCGAGCACAGCATTCGTTGTACATGGTTCAATCTGCACGCTCCATGAACACGTTATCGGATTTCGTATGTGTGCGAGTGCGAGTGCGGGTGGCAAGTATTGGAGAGCTTGGACAAGAGCATCCGTGTCAGTCGGGAGTGGGCCACAGACACTCGGATGGGGCCAAGAGGAGGTGAGTGCTCGATATTGACCTGATCAAGAGAAAACAATAGCAGGCGTGGGAATCATGAAGCTTGAAACCACAGCCCCGGAGCTTGTCGATCAGGATTGAGACAAGCAGTAGGTTTAGAGACAGTGCTGATGCCGTGTACGTGGACGACCGTTCCCAGGTACATGGCACGAGAGTCATTTCTCTCATACTTGTACCTCTTTGAACGTAAAGATACATGTCAGCTATTTCATGCACAATGAATGCACCATGTACACGATGAATGACATGTATCTCAGAAAGCTTGTGGCCAGATGGGACGAGGTGCAGATCCATACTTATCATGGCCGAGCAAAGTTTGTCCAAGAACATAGCCCCGCCCAAAGAGTGAATTAATGCTGTGTTCAAAACAAGTCGTGATCCTGCCGCGAGTGTAGCTAGATCATTTGTGGTGGTGACATGAGCAGAGGAGGAAACCAACATGCGATCAGCGACCACGCCACACGTCCTCGGGTCCAACCGGCGTCGACCGCGGCGCCAAAAGTTCCTCCTTCTCCCCCACCACCTAGACACTACCTCTCCATAATGCTGAGCCGGACGACACGGGGCGCCCGGCGCGCGTACGCGACCGTCGTCAACGCCGCCCACGGCGTCCGCGTTGCGGCGACGGACCCCGCCGCACCGACCGCACGCGTGACGCTCCTCATTCCTGCCGGCACACGCCACGAGACCAAGCCCGGCGCGGCCCAGGCGCTCAAGCACTTTGCATTCAAGGTGTGCATGGGATGTAGAGAATGAGATTATAGGTGCTAAACATAATGTTGTAGACGACGGCGGCACGCAGCGCGCTTGCGACCATCCGCGAGACGGAGCTGTACGGCGGCGTGCTCAGCACCACGCTCACGCGCGAGCACCTGGCCGTGACCGCCGAGTTCATGAAGGGTGACGAGTGCGTGCCGGAGCCTTGCCCTTCCCTCGCACCACGCGCTGACCCCACAGCAGGGCGTTCTTCGTCGACCTGCTGAGCACATTCGCGACCAAGTCGCTCTTCGAGCGTCACGAGTTCGAGGAGGTCGTGATGCCGTCCGTCGAGGCCGAGGCGCTGCAGGCGGCCGCGGACCCCGCGACGCTCGCGCTCGAGACGGCGCACCGGCTCGCGTTCCGGACGGGGCTCGGCAACGGCCTGTTCGCGCCCTCGCACGCGCCCGTGAACATCAACGACGTGCGCGCGTACGCGGCCGCCGCGCTCGCGCCCGGCCGGCTCGCGTTCCTGTCTGCGGGGCTCGACGCGGACGCGCTCGCGCGCCTCGTCGGCGACCGCTTCAAGGCGGGCGCTGCCAACGCGCCCGCGCTGCAGAGCACGCCGACCAAGTACTTTGGCGGCGAGAGCCGCGTCGCAGGCGCGGGCGCGACCGCGTTCATCGGCTTCGGGCACACGGGCGCACCGCAGGGCGCGCTCGCCGCGCTCGCGGCACACCTCGATCCCGCGTCCGCGGTCAAGTGGGGCGCGGGGACGTCGCCGCTCGTGGGCAAGGTCCCGCAGGGCGCGGACGTCCGCGCGGTGTACCTACCCTACTCGGACGGCGGCCTCGTCGGTGTGCTCGTCCGCGCGGCCTCGGACGGCCTCCTCCGCGATGCGGCGCGGGCGGCGATCGACGGCATGAAGGCTGCGGCATCCGGCCTCGGCAAGGAGGCGGCGGCGCGTGCGGTCGCCAAGGCACGCTTTGCGGCTGCGAGCGCAATCGATGGTCAGGACGGGTACACCCACGCCCTGGCGCCGAAGGTGGGGCAACCGGCTGACTGTTTCGCCGACGTATGCTAATGGTCCGTTCACAGCTCTTGTCTGGTGACAATGGCCCGGCGACGGACGTGCTGCAGGCGTTTGAGGGTCTGGATGCCAAGGCCCTCGCGGGCGCTGCGGAGGCGGCGCTGAAGAGCAAGCCGGTGTATGTCACCGTCGGCGACGTGAACACGCTCCCGTACGCGGACGAGTTTGGGCTTTGACTTTAGAGTAATTCGCGTACCGACTTTGTCTATTTTGCCACTTCCTCGGCGTCCGAGGCTGCGGCAGGAAGTGAACGCAAGGCGGGTCTTCGATCGGCGATGTGGCCCGGTTGGTGATGTGATGCAGCCGGCGAAAGAAGGCACCCGCTTTTTGGTCTGGGGCGGCGCCGCGTCCACGGCTTTCATTCCTCTTTCCCCCCCTTCCGTCCGCCCACCCGTTCGCTCCACCGCGACCGACAGCGTCCAGCCATGGATCCGAGTCTGGCTGTGCCCAGCAGCAGCAACATAGGCGGCCTACCACCTGCTACTACAGCTACAGCTGCCTATGACCGTTCACAACTGTGAGTATTCGGAGCCCACCAACATGCCCTGCTCTGTCCCCGCTGTGGCCCGCTCGAAGGCGGCGGGGGCGCAGAACCCGAACCATTGGCCCCGCCGCCCTCGCTCGCTCGCCTCCCTCCATGTCTTCTCTGCTTTTGCTCATCGCGCCTCCCACAGCGAATACGACCTAATATTCCGGCAGCAGCCCAAGCAGGCCCGCATGTGCGGCGTCGGCGGTACGTGCGGTTGCCCTGGCCGGCCCCCAACCCAAAGCTGACACTCGGCGCCCGCGGTAGTGGCCGCGGACCGCCGGCCGATCGACCCGCCGCCGATCCTGCAGGTCGTCGTCCGCCGCCGCCGCGAGCCTGTGCTGCAGCCTGAAGGGTCCGCCGCCGTCGAGCCCGGCGACGTCCTCATGAACACACTCCAGAATCCGTATTACTTTATGTTTGCGGCGCTCGCCAAGCCTGACGAGGACGCGGAGCTGCATTGGCTGAAGGTGGGTGCGCTCCCCCACGATGGGCGCGGACGCGGCTGACGACGGAGCAGGACGGGAAGACGTGCAGCACGACGGGCTCGGTCGTCTCGTCGCTCTACCACCTCAAGGATATTGAGAACAATAACGCGGACGCTGGCTTCTTCGTGTTCCCCGACCTATCTGTACGCACCGAGGGCTCGTACCGTCTCAAGCTTACACTCTTCGAGCTCGTGGGGCAAGTCGGATGTGGGAGTCGTGCCGACGGTCTGCTCACGCCCCATGTCTATAGGCTTGGCGACAGCGCAAGCGTCCACTTTTGCAAGTCCATCTTCTCCCTTCCCTTCTACGTATACACGGCCAAAAAGTTCCCCGGCATGGAAGGTTTGTGGAGTTCTTTCTCGATGGTTATCACCGACTAACAACTCCACAAAAAGAGTCGACGCCGCTCTCGTGTTCGCTCGCAGACCAGAGCATCAAGATTCGGATCCGCAAGGACATCCGCCCGCGCAAGCGTCCGCCGACACAAGCGCCCGACGGCGGCGCCGACACGCCTTCCTCGCCCGTCGCGTCGTCCGCGCCTCTACCAGTTCCTGGACCCGCGGTTGGCACCGGCTTCGGGCTGGGGCGTGGCCCCCTCCCGCCGCCGAGCATGCCAGGCTTTGCGCCGCGCCGGCGGAACGAGCCGCGGAGCAAGCCGCCCGCGAAGCGCGCGCGCACGTCGCCGCCGCCAAGCGATAGCCCGCCGCCGGGCGACTGGCCCGTGGACGACGACGCGCCGGCGGCGACACATGCATCGGCAGCGGCGCGCGCGTCCACGCCGACTCAGGCCCCGCCGCCTCCGGCACAGGCGCTCCCGCCGCCGTTCGGCGCGCACCCGTACGGCTATCCCCCGCCGGGCGGGCCGTGGGGGATGCCGTTCGCGCCATACGGCGCGCCGTACTACCCCGGCTACCCGATGCCCGCGCCGCCGGGCCAGGCGCCCGCCACGCCGCCGGGCGCCGCGCCGGGCCAGGCGCCCCCGCCGCAGGGATACCCGTACGCGTACCCGCCGTACGGCGCGTACCCGCCGCCGCCCGCAGGCGTGTCGCCGTACTACGCGTACCCGCCGCCGGGCTACCCGCCGTACTACGCGTACCCGCCACCGCCCCCGCCGCCCGGGCACTCACATTCACACCCGGGCGCACACCCGCCGCAGCACCCGCACCACGCGCTCCCGCCGGTCGCGTACCCGTACCCGTACGGCTACCCGCCGCACCCGCACGCGCTCGCGCCGCCGCCGCCCGCGCCGCCCGCGCAGGACGGCGGCGCGTGGGAGCCTGCGACGCGCAGCCCGCCCCCGCCCGCGAGCGCGTCGGCGGGGTGGGCACGGCCCGAGGGCCTGATCCACCTCCCGCCGATCCGGCACCGCGAGGCGACGCCGCCGATGGAGGAGGATGGGCGCGAGGACGGGGCAAGACGCGCGGGGGCGCGGGATGCGCTCCGGATTGGGCATATTTTAAGAGAGGATGGGCAGTGAGATTTGCTTGGCGTGTATGTATTTGAATCATGGTGCGCTAGCATGGTGGGCAGATGGGAAGTGACCGAGTGCTTAGAATCGCAGAACGGAGGTTGGAGCTCCGAATCTACGGTACACGCAGCGGGCCACGGGACGCCAGAATACGGCGTTACGTCTGCAGCGGCGCCACCGCGTGTACGCATTAGAAGGCCCAGGATTCAGGCGGCGTTATGATCCCGCCCGCGATGTGAACCGTGATGGGCCGATGGCGCGACACCAAAGAGCCGGACCACGATGACCCGCCCCGTCGTCATCCGGTTTGTTAGAGCTATAAAGTGCACACATTATGCTGGCGGCAACCCAAGCCATGGCCACCGTCCCCCCGGAGTTGCAGCTCGTCGTGCGCCAGGAGCCGAAGCGGGCGCGGGTGTCTGGTACGTCGAGCGCGAGACCGTTGATCTGAACTCATGGCCACACGTAGCGCGCTCGGATCGCCGCCCGATCGACCCGCCCGTGATCTGCGAGGTTCTGGCACCGAGAAATCCGGCGCTATTCGTCGCGACTGCGCTCTTAAGGGATGATAATGAGGAGGAGGTCCTCGTGCTCGATGTGCGTCCGCCGTGTCTGCCTTTCGTTGCGCATCGGGGCTGATGGTGCTCGTAGGACGGAAGGACGTGCAGTACGTACGGCACGCACGTCTCCTCCGTCTACCACGTCCAGCACGACGGCAAGGACGCGGCGTTCGCCGTCTTCGCGGACGTGTCTGTTCGGCTGGAGGGAACGTTCCGCCTCCGCCTCGCGCTCTTCGAGGTCACCGATGTCGGCGTCGAGCTCCACACCGCGATCTTCTCCGCGCCGTTCCGCGTGTACGCATCCAAGGACTTCCCCGGCATGGAGGCGTCCAGCGCCCTCGCGTGCTCGCTCGCGAGGCAGAACGTGAAGATCCGGATCCGCAGGGAGGTCCGCCCGTGCAGGCAGGCTGCCTCTCCCTCCCCGCCGACCCCGTCGCCCGAGCCGCCCGCGAAGCGCGCGCGCACGCACGAGCACGAGGCCCTCCCGCCGTTCGCCGCGCTCCAGCTCCCGCACGCGCCGGCGCCGTACCCATATGGGTGGCCGCCGTATGGGTATGGGCATCCGTACGGGTATGGGTATGGGTACCCGCCGCCGCCGCCGCATGGGGGGCAGTGGCCGGCTCCTCCGCCGGGGGCGCAGTACCCGCCGCCGCCCCCTGGTGCGGCGCAATGGCCGCTTGGCGCGCCGCCGCCCGGGGCTGCACACTACGCGCCGCCGCCCGGAGGTGCACCGTGGCCAGCACTTTCCTCCGGCGCCCCATACCCGCCGCCCCCTGGCGCCCCATACCCGCCGCTGCAGTGGCCTACTCCCCCCGTGGGATGGCCGCCGCCGCCGCACTGGCCCGCACCACCCTCGAGCGCGTCATCGCCCACGAGCGGCACATCCCCGCCCCTCGCGCCCGCGCCGTGGCCGGGGTTGTACGCCTACCACGGCTACCCACCGCCCGGGTACCCGCCGCCGTTCGGGCACCCGCATCCGCCGCCATTAGGGCACCCCACGCCGGAGTCGGAGGAGGCCCGCTCACCGTGGTGAGGATGTTCTCGCGGCAAGCTTGTACAGTATCCTACGCTGCGCCTGCTATACACGGAGGGCGCTCGCTTTTTCGACTCGTGCGGCCTCGTTTGAGATTTGCGTGGCCAGCTCCCAGCTGAAAGTAGCAAACGCGAACAAGGGATCCGTCATCCCAAACCAGTGTCGCTGAGAGGTGCCCATGTCATCATGTCGGGGATGACAAGATGGTGAGAACGAAGAGCGTGTTACTGCACTCTGGCGCTGCTTCCCTCCTCCCATGCCGGCCCGCCAAAAGTTGATGCCCGGGACTTCTCTTGCGCTACTTTCGCTCATCTCTGTGGACTACAGAGCAAGAGCACAAACATATGGTGGAACGGCTGGCTCATCTAAGTCCAACCTACCTGGTTACTGTCCTCCGAATGGCGAGCGGGAGCACGCACATCCCACTGACGCCATCGAGCCCACTGCTGCGCTTGGCGCCATTCGCACGATGATCCCGCCCGACACCGACCTGCTAACAACCAAGCACATGTCAGCGGGTCGGTGTCGGGCGGGATCACCGATCATTCCTTCGCTACCTGCCTGGTAATCCCGCCCGATCCTGGTCAGACTCACGAGAGTATAACTTCAGCGAAGAGAGGTCACAACACTCCACCAACCCAAAATGTCTTTCTCACTCACAAACCGTCCTGTCCAGGTCCTCATTACCGGCGCGACCGGCTACATCGGTGGCTCCGTGCTGGAGCGCCTGATCGCACACCCCCAGCGGTCATCGTTCGAGCTCCTCTCGTTCTCGCGCGACGTAGCGAAAGCACAGAAACTCGAGGCGCAATTCGGGGTCAAGTCACTGATTGGCACTCTGGACGACGTTCAGACACTCGAGGACGCTGCGGCCAATGCCGACGTCGTGATCCATACGGCGAGCGCAGACCATCTTCCAGCAGTGCAGGCTATCCTGCGTGGCTTGAAGCGCAGGCATGCGGCTAGCGGTGAAGCACCTGCTTTGATCCATACGGCGTGTACTCGCCTGAGGTCACACATGTTCACTCATTAACGCACGCGATCTGTCTTAGTCTGGCGCTGCAGTTGTGGTCGACGGAGCCGACGGTGTCTTTGACGACCGCGTCAAGTACGATGACACGGACGTTGATGCTCTCCGGTCCATCCGCAAGGACGCCATCCACAGGCACGTTGACCTTGAGATCCTGGCAGCAGACGAGCAAGGCGAGCACAGCTCATCGTTCTCTCCATCGATTCGTCGACTAACACAAACTTAGGCTACGTCCGGACGTACATCGTCCTCCCGGGCGCAATCTACGGGCTTGCTTCGGGTCCGCTTTTCACCGCGGGATTGGCCAACCGGAACACGTTCTTTATGCGCGCACTCGGCCTCGTAGCCGTCGCCCGTGGCAGGGTCGGGCTCTACGGTCCTGGCACGAACGTGTGGCCGTACGTGCACATCGACGACAACGCAGGCTTGTTCCTCACAATCTTCGACGCACTGCTCGAGGACCCAACGCGTGTGGGCCATGGATGGGACGGCTTTTACTTCGGCGAATCCGGGTTTCTGCGGGCTGCCGATATGGTGGCCAGTATCGGCAAGGCTCTGGTTCAGCTCGGCAAGATTGAACCCACCGGACAAGTACCGAGTGTCTGGACCAAGCAAGAGATTGACACGCTCTTTCACGGCGTAAGTCGGGACGCTCTACCGCTTATGGTAGGGACTGATAATCATGGCAGACCACGTTGTTTGGCGAGAACTGTCAGGCGATTGCGTCCCGAGGCCGTGCTCTTGGCTGGAAGCCTAAGCACGGCGCTGAGTACTTCCATACCACCGCTCTGCAGGAAATGGAACACATCCTCAAAAGAGCTTAGGGACTCAAGATTGTGTCCGTCATAAATTGGATTATCTGTATATCTGCGACCATTTTATGCACGGTGACATGAGTACAAGCCCCAAGTGGTCCTCAGAGGAGAGGACGCCCGAGGAGGGTGGTGAGAGAAGAGCGCCTCCAGGACCCGCGTCAGAGCGCCTTGTCCACCGACCACCATGTCGTCGAACGTATGCGCGCAGACCAGGGCAGACAAGCCGGTCACGAACTTATTGCCGCCCAACTTCGGCCACTTCCAAAACCGCACGGGCGTGAGGTGCAGATGTTTGACATAGTAGCCGCACAGATTCCGGATGTGAGGTCTTCTTGTACATTGTCGGCAGTACAAGAATATGTGCATGCATCACGAGTACAGATGAGTACATGGGAGAGTCAAAACAGCTTGTCAACACAGCGCCGCACCCACTTGCCCGCCTTTGCGGCCGTTTTGGGCTGCTTGACCTTGCCTTCGGCAACGACCACGACCGAGCCTCCCATGACCCGGGACCGACGGGCAGCCTTGCGCTTGCGAATGCGCACAAGCCGCGCGAGATCCTTCCGCGCGGCCGAGGCCTTGCCTTTGGCAGGGCGGCGAGTGGCCTTGCCGTCCGGGGCGCAGGCGCGGATCATAGTCTCCATCCCGGCGTGTCCACAGCCAGCTCTGTAGTCCTCGTCAGCCTTCGTGCAGTGGAAGTTGAGCATGAGCAGACACTTACATCTTGCCATACGCGCTGTTGCGGAACCGCCCCTCTTCGTTCCAGTCGAGGTCCGGGTTCGGCACAGAGTCGACGGGGATCGCGGCGAGAGCGGCGACGTGGCGGTCGAACGGAGCGCCGAAGTAGTCGTAGCTCGTGCTGTATGGGTCGGGGGTATCGTGTGACAGGCTGCTGAGGTCGGAGGAGACCGAGGGTGACGTATAGAGGCCGTAGATATCCGTGGCGGTGGATGCAGAGGTGCGCATGGTCATCGTCGTCGACATTGTGGCAGGATGTGGGCAAATGGCAGAAGAGCGGGATGGATGTTTGTGGGAAGGGAAGGGGAGCGAGGCTAGGTGAGGAGACATGAGAGACTTTGCCCGACGCTCTTATACCCACCGGGGCTGCCACCGGCGGCAGCGTGGAGCTCTACAGGGGTTGGAGGCTATGCACCAGAACCTTGGAGGAGCACCCCTGAGCAAAAGCAAAAGTGGTGCGCACGTCAGCCCCACGCAAAGACAGGAGGCGAATGAGCGGGAGGCTGTGTGATCGATGGGTCCATAACCTGGGTCCTTCGGCCATGCTGAAGAGGGAGAACATGTCGAAGTAGAATTATCATACAGGGTAATCTGCAGCCTCAAGTGCAAGAGGCATTTGAGAGGTCAAGTGCAGGCTCGTGCTCGTCGTGGTGAGAAACAAAGATGCCCTCGGGACCCGGGTGGCCACGGCTTCTTGGACGGCAGACGATCACACCGGATGGTCTTCATACATTCCAAGCAAAGAATACACCAACACGCAGTTCACAAGTCTCAGGTCGCGCTCAGCCTCGCCAGGCGCATGCCCTCCTGCACCGCGACCGCCTCCTCGACCCACGGGAGGCGGAAGAAGTCGCTTCGGCGGAGCTCCTCCGCGCGCACGCGGCGGACGTCCCCGCTCGTGTCCTCTGCGAGCCCGCCATGCCCACCGGGGCCGAGCACGGCCGCCTCAGACCCGCCGAGCACGGCGTCGAGGTCGCGCGCCTGCGACGCGAGCCAGGTGTCGATGAACTCGGCGGGGTCGTCCGCGAACGAGCGCAGGAACGTCAGCTTCGTCTGCGCGTTCTGGATCGACTGGGCGTGTTGCAGGATCTGCGGGCGGGCGTCAGTGAAAGGCAGAGG